>CAUHTR010000623.1:0-47865 GCA_959609185.1 Schmidtea polychroa | reverse complement strand
TTTGTGGCGTGTTTCTACTTTTACTAATACTTCTTCTCCTACATTGAATGTTCTCCTTGTTTGTTCTTCTAGTTCTTCCTTTATCGGTATTTCTTTGGACCCGTACCATTTTCCCCTGCTAATCTTTTTTCCAAAAACTATCTCTGCCGGGCTTTTCCCTGTCGGTTTGTTTGGTTGCATTTAAAGTGAATTCGACTTCTAGTAATATCTCTGCCCAATCCGTCTTCTTTCTATCCTGTAAAGTAGCATTTATCAAATCCCGTATTGTCCTGAATTGTCTTTCTATCTGACCGTTTGTTTGGTGATGGTATGGACTCGAAAAACATAATTTAATATCTAGCATCTTTGTGAATTCTCTCATCATTCCTGATTCAAACGCCTTTCCGCAATCAACTCTTATCTCCTTTGGGCATCCAAATCTTAAAATCCACTTTTCTAAAATCGTTTTCTTTATTGTTTCTTCGTCTTGTTTTGTTATCGCTGTCAAGACTTGATACTTACTATACTGATCTATTATGCCCAATATATACTTCTTACGTCCTTTTGTTTCTGTCAACGGTCCACATATATCCACGAATATAATTTCGAACATTTCCTTCGAATCTTGTTTTTTTACTGGTTCTTTCGTTGTTATTGTTAAAGCCTTGGTTTTTTGACAAATCTCACAACTTCGAACAATTTCCTGAATCTGACTCCACAGGTGTTTTCCAACATATCTATCTTTCATATAATCGGCTATCTTCTCGACTCCAGCATGAAACAATAGTCTATGTATTTCCTTTATTGTTTCTTGTAACTCATTTTCAGGTATCATCGTTTTCTTTCGTACTTCTTCTACAATTCCATGTTGGATGTTGCTTCTTCCTTCTTCTCTGATCGAGTCTAGTAATCTGGTTTTTATCTTTCCTTTCTTAGCTTCTTCGTGGGCCATTTGACATTGAACGCACGTGTCACATTTAGTTCTCGACACCATGTCTGCATTTTGGTGATTAATACCCTTTCTGTATTCTACTCTTATATCTAAACTGCTAAAATAATTGATCCATGTTTGGAATTGTGAAGTAATCGGCTTCTTGGTTGTCATCATAAACGTAATTGCTTTGTGGTCTGTCCTGAGCGTGAATCTTCTTCCGTAGAGATAGTGCTTAAAATGAATGCAAAAATAATATACCGCCAATAGTTCCTTTCTTGTAATACAATATCCTTTCTCGTGGCTCGTCATCGAGTGTGATCCATACGCAATTACTCTTTCCTTTCCATCTTTATCTCTTTGTGAAAGTAATGCTCCAATGGTATCGAAACTAGCGTCGGTATCTAAAATGAACTCCTTTTTCAGATCCGGAAAACATAAGATTGGTGCCGTCGTGAGTGCTAATTTCAATCCCTCAAACACGCTATTCGTTCCTTCACTCCATTCTAATTTTTTGTTACTTGGTCCGCTACATAATTGTTCTAACATCCTTGCCTTCTTTGCATAATCACTGATGAATCTTCTATAATAATTGCAAATACCTAAAAAGCTTCGGAGTTTCTTTACATAATTAGGCTTCCCAAAGTTCTGTATGGCCTGAATTTTAGATGGATCTGTCTGTACTCCTTCCTTGCTGATTATGTGTCCTAAGAATCTGATTTCTTCCTTTATTATTTGGCATTTTTCTGGATTAATCCTTAGGCCTGCTTCCTCAATCGCCTTTAGCACTTCTCCGAGTATTGTATAGTGTTTCTCTTTACTGCTTGAATAAATCAAGATGTCGTCCAAATACACCATTGCTCCCTTTATTTTGCCTAATACTTTTGTCATCATTTCTTGGAACGTACCTGGTGCTGCTGCAATTCCAAACGGCATTCTGTTGAAACAATATTGTCCGTTCTTTGTTGAGAAGCTGTTTTCTCCTGTGATTCTTCTTCTAGTTCCACTTGGTAATATGCATTACCTAGATCGATTGAGCTGAAAAAGACGGATCCTCCTAACACATCCAACATCTCGTCTATGTTTGGCATTGGTATTCCATGGAGAGTTACATTTCCGTATAATTCCATTTTCGTACAAATTTTGTATTGCTTCTTCAATCTTTGATTCCAAATTTAGTGGTTGGCGATATGGTTTTATGTTTATCGGCTCACCTCTTGAAACTATTTTGTGTTTTACCAAATGTGTGCGACCCACATCCCATTTATCTGCCATAAACACGTTTCCACTGTTTGTTATAATTTCCTTTAATTTGCTATCTTCATTAATCTTTAACTGTTCTAACGCTCGTATCAATCGTTCTTCATCCTTTATTTTTCTGCCGAATTTTGCTTCAATGTTACAAATATAGTTCTTGTCTTTTTCACTAGCCTCGATATCTTTAATTTTTAACAGTCTAAATCCAAATGTTTCTTGTAATTCGAGTCCTCCAATCACATCTGGTGTCACTTTAATATATAACTTCGAAACATAACTTCGAATATAACTTCCTTCGAAACATTTCCAATGGTTACTTGCACCTTCGTTTTTCCTATTGTCTCGATCGTACTCTTGTTTGCGCATCGTAAATTATCGTCACTTTTCGTCAATTGTTGTCCTCGTAGCTTGTTAAAACAGTTCACACTCATTACATTGATTCTTGCACCAGTGTCTAATAAACAGTCGAAGTTTTCCCCATTCATCCTTACTGTTATACTAGGCCTTCTTTGCATTCTGTTATACAAAATTTCAACAACCTGCTCCGTTTCAATGGTTCCAATTCTTTCCACTTCCTCTTCAAACATTTCTCTCTTTAGGAACCTGTATACTTTCTCGCTTACCCTTCCAACATTCTCCCACTTTTCTGCCCCTTGAGGATATCCCATCAAATTTTCTGTTAGAATATGGCTCCAACCAACTCCTCTACTGGTGGAGCCCTGTTGTTTGGGTACGTCTTCCTAAAATTATCTTCATTTGTCTCTACACACGATTCCTTTTCTTATTCTTACTCGATACCATTTATCCGACTGTATCTGTTTCCCGTGAATCTTTGTCTCTCCGTCGCTCTCCCGTACCTCATCTTTGTATAACACTCCTCGGATCTATGACCATTTCTGCTACATCTTTCACAACGTATTTCCTGACACAATCTTCTAAAATGACCTTCTTTCCCACACCCAAAACATCTTGGAGCTTTTTATCTGGACAGTTTCTACTTATATGTCCGCTTCTATGACATGTCCAGCATTCTATTTTACCTTTTATTGGACAATCAATTTTCGTGTGTTCTATTTTGTGGCATAACCAGTATTCTGGCATTTCTCTTCGGATACTTTCTTCTCTCTGTTCTTTCTTCTTGTATTGTACTCTTCCCTGTGGTTCCTGATAGACCACTCTGGCGTAACTTTTCATACTGTTTATCTGATCTCTTTGCTTGTCTACTTTGTCCATCAGAGTTAATGTTTCCTTTATTTCTTCTGTGCTTTTTATCTTCCGTAGTATCACTTCTTTCTCAACTTCTTTATTCTCCGCACATACTATTAACATCCTTGCTGTTAATTTCTCTTCGGTAAATTCTTTTTTTTCAAACAACCTATCAACAAGGTCCTCCACCTTTTTAAAATACGTTTCTATTTCTTTACCCTTCCGCTTGTAATTCAACAAGTTTTGTAGATCCTTTAAAACATCTCTTTCGCGATCGAATGCCAATCGCAACCTAGCCTGGAATCCTTCGGCTTTTTTCAGTGTTTTGGTATACACTTCCAGGAGATCCTCATCAATCATGCAAGATGTTAATCTTTCCTGATCTTTCTTCTGCGTGATTCCCTTGGCGTCGAAATAAATTTCGCATCTTTTAATGAACTTTTCCAAGTCGTCACCTTGGCAGAATACCTTTGGTAGCAATCTTTGGGTGATTGTGTCCGTGTTTACCGCTGCCACCATATTAGGAGGTTCATCCTGTAAAACATTAAAATCAGTTTTTGTTTCCATAAATTTTATTTCAGTAAATATCAATATCAAATTATATCTTCTTTAAACTTTCTTATTTAAACAAATTTTCTACGAAGATATTTTTAATTAAAATATCTTCTTATTTCTTTTTTAAAAATTAATCTAAAATTTAATTTTTAAAATTTTCAATTTAAAAATTTCTTCATCATAAAACTTCCTCATAGTTCCTGTGAAATTATATTGTTTTACAGGTTTATTAGGTTGTGATGAATGTGATGAATTGCACAATAGTTTAGATTTATTTTACTTTTAGAACCAGTTTTTATTAATTATCCACAGTTTTATTAGGCCGTTTAGGGTTAATGATCAATTAGGTGTTTATTTACTTGGTTTTGACAATGAAATAATAGAAATCTTTAGAATTATTTGATATCAAAGGTTATTGCTTTAAATTATTTTATTTAAGAAGTTGTTTTATTTATTGTGGGATATCGGTGACAAAACTTGAGAAATATTGACTTAAAAGAGTTGGAAAACAACTAAAGAAAAGTGATCTTTATTGAAGGAAATTTATGATTTTAATTAGATTTCTAGAAATTAAATCGGTTGAATATCAGTTAATCTATTGAAGGAATATTGTTATCGGATGGATAAATCTTCCAATGATATTTTGCTAAATCACTTTTGCTAAATATTATTATTTTAAATGATTAAAAATGACAAAATTAACCAATATTCATAAATTGATTACACAAAATATCCATGTTTTGGTTACTCAAACATCTTAACCTATGTATTTTTCGCAAAGATATATTACGCACAATGATCATCTCATTAAATAAGAAAAGAATTGTTACTTTCGTTATTTCTAAGCACCTTAATTGGTTAAATGATAACCATATTTCTATTATGACTCCTTTAAATATTTATGCCTCGAACAAATTTACTCCAAATGATAAAGAATTTAAAATTATCAATGAATAATGAATGACCATGTATTTCTCACGAAGTTATATTAACTATTGTATCGAACATTAGATGAATAAATTACCTTTTGCTTTAAATGTCTAAAAAGTTAACCAATAAATACGTCGCTCGAAATAAGAATTCGGTAAGATACATTTAAAATATTCACGAATTTCTGATAATCTCACAAAATTACCTAAGAATTTCTAACTTATATATGCCTTAATTAATATACCCTTCTGCCACTCATTTTATTTTTTAAATTAAAATCTAAATATATAAAAGTCAACATACTCTACGATTAAAAATATAAAACCAACACTTTGATCTATTATCACGCGATCGTGAATGTATCCGTAGTGAATTTTTTTTACGGTTTATTTATTCAATTTTTTTATTAAAACTACAAACCAGAAATTAAACGTAACAAAACAAATTATTAAACATGTGCCGTATGATTTTATAATAACGAATAAATTCTAAAAAATTAATTTAAAAAAACTTTTTTAAATTTCTAAAATTTTATTTAATCATTTTAAAAACAATCATATTTTGAAAATTTCAAAAAAACCGTACTATAGAGAAACCGTACTGATCGAAACCGTACTATGCAAGGTATTCCTGTATATACTTGAAAAATACATCTTATATTTTGCAATCCGAAGCGCGTCAGGAGATATTCAAATAATCCGAAGGGAGTTATTATCACGGTCTTTGGATTATCGTCAGGCGCTATTGGCACTTGATTATATGTTTTTCTCAAATCAATTTTTTGGTTTTTGTTTATACCAATTTTCTAAGTGATATTTCTATTTCCTTCAAATTATTAAAACAAACTTCTTTCTAATGAATTAAATTCATTTATATTTTAACAATAAGTTATTATTTATAAAATCTATATTTTATTATTAATTTCCGATTGTTTAAATAGATTACCATTATTAATTGTAATTTTTTCATTTTTTTATCGCTACTTTAATATCAATATGACCTTTAATTTGAAAAATGAAACGATGGATGTTGTTACAAGGAATCTACAAGTTATTTATTTGTTCTAATTAGTTTTTTATTAATTATTACTAGGAATGTATAGGTGTAGAAAAACTTGATCAATGTATAGATAAAAATAGGAATTTTAATCTTTACTGGGGAACTGCACCTACAGGTCGTCCACATATCGCCTATTTCGTACCAATGACAAAAATAGCTGATTTCCTACGAGCTGGATGTTCTGTTACAATTTTGTTTGCAGATATACATGCCTATTTGGATAATATGAAGGCTCCTTGGGAATTACTTCAAAAAAGAACAGAGTATTATGAAATTTTAATCAAAGGAATGCTAAAAGCTCTCAGTGTGCCATTAGATAAATTACGTTTCATTCGAGGCACTGAATTTCAGTTGCATGATAATTATACCGCAAGTGTTTACAAAATAATTAGTATAACTAGTACTCATGATGCAGCAAAAGCTGGATCTGATGTCGTTAAACAAATATCCGATCCCTTTATATCTGGAATAATTTACCCTCTTTTGCAAGCTTTAGATGAAGAATTTCTTAACGTCGACGCTCAGTTTGGAGGAGTAGACCAACGGAAAATATTCATGTATGCAGAAAAGTATCTCACTAATTTAGGATTTGCAAAACGTGCTCATTTAATGAATCCAATGATTCCCGGACTTACCGGTGGTAAAATGAGTGCGTCAGAAGAAAATTCAAAGATAGACCTATTAGATACACCTGAATTAGTGTCTCGTAAATTATCAACTGCAAATTGTTCTGAATTATCATCATCAACAAATGGAATATTAGCATTCATTAAATTTGTCATTCTACCAGTGAAATCCCAGTTGAACATCGAATTGTTGAAAAAATACAACACAATTGAAGAAATTGAATTAGATTTCACTAACAAAATTCTGGATGAAAATTCATTAAAAGCAATAGTTGAAACCGCCCTTGGTTCGCTAATGAAAAATCTGAAAGAAGAATTCGTCCAATCAGGAAACGAAAATCTCGATCAAGAAGCATATCCGATCGAAACGGAGGAAATCCAATCAAATCCAACAACCGAACTGCCGAAAACGATTCCCGGATTTCCAAACCACCTGAAATCGTTACTGGAAGAATTCCCACAGGCTTCATCGATCTCTCTCGACGAGTTTCCTGATATTCCTAGCTCTCCAAAGATCCTGTGGAGCCTCCGCGCCACTGGTGAGCCTCACATCGGATATTTATTACCACTGAGGAAGCTCGCAAATTTATCGCATAGAAACTGGAAAATCGTCATTCTAATTGAAGACATCGGTGCCCATTTGTTCTCTCAGCATAGCCTGAATAAACCGGCCTGGAATTTGATCCAGCAACGTGGCCAGCTATACAAGCAATTCATTTCCGGTGCTCTCGTCAACTATCAGGCGAATCTCAACAATATCGAGTTTGTATTCGGATCAGATTACCAATTGTCCCGGGAATTCGCGCTCCTCCTCTACCAATCGTTCTCACACATCACAGAACGCGACTGCACAGAAATGCTTCAACAAATGATTGGCCAAAACCCAAATGCGTCTGATATCGCCGGGAATCTCTCATCGCTCGTTTATCCGTGCCTTGCAGTGCTGGATCAGTTACACTTGAAGCCCACCATCCGATTGGTCGCTGATTATATTCATATCGATCGGTTCCGAGATTTTTCTGCCAAATTGTCTCGTTTGACGAGATCAAATCCAGTTTTCATTCGACACAAAACGATTCTCGCTCTCAATGGATCTACATCGATGACATCACCGAAAATCGGTACCAAAGACACAATATCGATCTCGATGTGCGACAGTGCCGATGCGATCGCTAGGAAATTGAAGAAGGCATTTTTTGACCCGAAATCCCTCGATCGGGATCCATCATTGAGTATTTTGGAGCATTTGATATGGCCAAGCTTCCGGGACACCGAAACGTTCCTCGTGAAACGGACCCAGGAAAACGGGGGAAATGTTGAATATTCCAGCATCGATCAGATTCGAGCCGAGCTCGTTGGTGATCTCATGCATCCCGGTGATATCAAAGCGGCTCTGGTGGAATATCTCAATGAGAGATTCATTCAGCCAATCAAATCGCTGATCAGTGGAAATGTGGAACAATTGCTGTTAGCAGCATTTCCACTGGAACCCAAAAACAAATTCAAGCTCAACAAGAAAGCCTACAATCCCAACAGCCTCAATATCCGAGTTGCACGGATCGTATCGATCGAGTTTGTCAATTGCGCCTATCAGATACGATTGCGATCAGGATTGGAGGATTTCTCGGTTGAGAGATCTCGTATTGAATCCTGGACACCGAATGATCTCTGCTTGGTCGCCGTGAAACCGTCGACAAATATCGATCAATCACGGGCGGTGGGAATATTGCACCGGGTTGCCAATGGCAACAGTGGCGATGTTAGCTGTGAGAGCAATTCGCTACCGTTACCATTGAAACTGGCGAAACAGCAGTCATACAATGATAATGTTTCGTTTGAAAACCACGAGATAATTCTCCCACATTTGAAAGAGAACGACGAGAACATGATTGCGAGTCAAATCGCAACGGGATTGGTAGCGGTCAACGGATCGTTACAATGGAAAATTGACGGATCATTGGCAAGAGATATCAAATTGATCGGTGATGATGAGTGCCAAAACATTGTGATCGGTTAATAGACTTTTTATATTAACTTTCGCTTGCGCTTTCGTTTGATATATTTTATTATTGCTAAAATAAATTTGCCTTATAACTGATTTTAAATAAATGATTCTCCCCTCGGTAGGATATAGATAATCAACATTTGCCTTCACTATAGCTTTTTATTTTGTATTTGGCTTTTTATTTGCTTAATAAAATCGCAGACTTGATATAAATTTGTGCACTGGCATTTAATGAAAGAATTTTCATCCGCGCACATTTAATAGAATTTTCACAAAACTCTATTGATTGGAACATACATAAAAGAACAATTAATAAGACCTACACAAAGCGCATTAATATACATACAAAAACAGAAATAGATATGAAAGCATAAACTAAGGAAATGGTACCAATACAAAGGTTAATATATTTTAATTTAAGCAAATTTTTACTAGTAATCTTTTGATTAATTGTCATATTTTTATGCTAACTCACAATTGATAAGTAATTTAATGACAGCGGTTAATTTAGAGCAGTGATTCCCATATTCCTTGACGCTTCCAATTGTCATCAAGATGACAAAACTACATGACAGCCATAAATTTAAAAAACTGATAAACTTATAAACCTAACTCACATGTATTTCTCACGAAATTATGTTAACTATTGTAACTAACATTAGATGAATACCTTTTGCTTTAAATGTCTAAAAAGTTAACCAATAAATAAGTCGCTCGAAATAAGAATTCGGTAAGTTACATTTAAAATAATTCACGAATTTCTGATTAATCTCACAAAATTACCTAAGAATTTCTAACTTATATATGCCTTAATTAATATACCCTTGCGACAAGTTGAATGTGACCAGTACCCTGGTGACCATTACCCATAGGGGGAAATAATATATATTGTCGGATAAACTCAGACTATATGGTCTTTATTGATACATAAAAATACTGTTATTTATAAATTAACTAAAAAATACTCAAAAATACTATATTATTTTACTGAATGATACCTTAAATGTTTTTATTATATCTATTTTTAAAATAAATCGACTAGCTCAGACCAACAACATGTATGGATGCAAGATGTAGTATTATATTATTATAAACCACCCATTGTTAATTTACTTTATTTCCAGTGTCACGTCCCTCAAAATGCTATAGAGGCCGTGAGTTTTTTAACAAAACTGAGATAAAAGAAACTGGAACTGAAACTTTCCAGATAACAAGAACTGTATGCTCATCTGAAAACTGAAAATAGAATGTTTTGAATAAAAATGAGCAAAATTGAGAACAGGGTGATAACTGAACAAACGATTAGATGGCGATTAACTAGTTTATTTTGGAAACAACCCTAAATATATAACATGAAAATTAAGTTTTTAACTATTATTAATTATTTTTAATTATTAAGTTTTTAATTATTATTTATTGAATTCGTTGATTTCCTTTTCTGCCTAGAAATACTAACAGAATATTTTTTAATTCAAAGAATCTTCATTATAAATTTTTAAATTTAAAAAATTAAATGAAGAATATATTTATTATTAAATTTAGAATACATTATATTATAATATTATAATATTATAATATATTATACTATATAATAATATTAATGTTTAAATATGTTTAAATAAATAAATTTAAATTGTTTAAATAAATAAATTGTTTAAATATACTTTATTTCTTTTAGTATCCATATTGTTCAAGTAAGTAAATAAAGAACTTACTACAATATTTTAATTGCTTTCCTTAGAAATAGCAATTGAAGAAAATGAATTATTGAATTATGAAGAAGATGAACCAAAGTAAGACAAAATGATGAAACACCAAAGGAAGTTATAGTTCTGAATTTAGAGATTTCTTAAATGAATTAGTTGATTGTGGGTGTCCTTAAACATGACTGTTTACTTATCAGACTTAAATTATACAAACTTAGGCCATTCTTTCATCGAATGTCAAGCAAAATCTGGAATGGGAAAACCGATGTTTTAGCAATTCTCCAGCAATTAGATATTGTAAAGTACTCGTCATACCCGAATTTCAAAGAATATGAAAGATTTTCTAAATACATGTTGAATATTAATATAATACATGAATTAATTCCTTATTGATAATATAGTATATTTTACGGTGGGAATTGATAAGAAATGATATTGAAAAACTAAAGTATACCACAAATAATTGTTGCCTATTGGATTTAGTCGGGCAGAATTTAGTCTCAAATTTATCAAGCATGTGACGATAAAATGTTAGATAACGTAAGTTAATTGCACTTTGTTTTAAATCAATGCAAATTTTACCAATGAGAGTTGAAAGTTGACGCCGCATCAGAAACAAGTCACTAAGCAAAGAAATACGTCCAATTTGTAAAAGAAATTATGTATTCCATGAAATCATGATCAAATGGCCCGATGGAGATAATAATTTTCAGAAAATAATGATTACCGACTAAATCCAGAAGAGTGAGAAACCCTTGTAAATTAAATATAATAGGGTTGGGTGGGTCCTCTTTATCCCTTAATTAATACAAGCTGATCGTCGTGGTGGGCGGTTGAAATCCAACTAGTGGGAGACCTCTGTAAATATATACTGTTTTTAGTGAAAACATTAATTAATTTGGTTATAGATCCAATGACGCATGTATTTTGTAATGTATTTTTTATACATTTTGAATGTAATGGTAGTTGGCTACCCAGACATGCTAGGCGTAATGTTCCGTACGGATAATTATGATGCCCAGGTTCTTCTGACCCTACTTGGGGAGGCACAGACGACTCTTGTGGACGCGAACAAATATCCACCGTGTCTTTCAGCACTAGACTATTTGGTCACTGCTAATTAGGCCTGGCAATACTAAATGCATAAACTTTGCCTTGTCCTCTCTTGTCTTGATTTTTATCGTTTAAATAATTATTAAAAATAGTATGAGGGTTTACATGTGATAAGTTTTATTTACTAACCTTAATAAACCGCACATTTATATGCTTTAAGCTCGAAAACCCTTGCGACATGTTGAATGTGAGTAGTACCCTTGTGAGCAATACCCATAGGGGGCCAGAATATCTTGTCAGATAAAGTCTGACTATATAATAATCATATATTAAGAATATACACCGATGTTAAATAAGGTATGTGCAATACATGTGCAATACATATCGAAAGTGATATAGAATGTGTGTAAAATTTTCTCTTAATTATCGCTCCTTATTGACAATTTCCTGTAAAGGCAAACACAGAAAACAGATTTTTCATAAATTTCATATTTAATTAATAATTGCAAACATATAATAATTCTCTACCCCAGAACTTGTGTGTGTAAAAATATTTTAGGTTTTTGACTAATATTTGCAATAATAATAATAATAATAATAATAATAATAATAATAATAATAATAATAATAATAATAATAATAATAATAATAATAATAATAATAATTAAAATAATAATAAAGTTTAATGGGTTGTGTATATGTGTAAAAATATTTTAGGTTTCTCACTAATATTGATAACAATAATAATATTGATAATAATAATAAAAATATTGATAATAATTATAAATAATAATTATAATAATAAATAAATAATAATAATGGTTAATGGGTTGTGCATGTGTGTAAAAAATAAATATTTTAGATTTTTCATTAATATTGATAATAATAATAATAATAATAATAATAATAATAATAATAATAATAATAATAAATAATAATAATAATAATAATAATAATAATAATAATAATAATAATAATAATAATAATAATAATAATAATAATAATAATAATAATAATAATAAATAACATTAATGCGAAGCATGTGCAATAATTTTATTATGTCTTTGTTAAATAAGTCAACTTTAGCGTCAAAATGTGTTTTTAAAATATATTTAAGTTTTAAAATACCGCAACGTAATTTATTTTTTGTCCTACCCCTTCATTGATTTAAGTTAGTCAGAATTTAATAATAATTTTAATAATTATAATATGCCCTTTGAGACATGTTGAATGTGAGTAGTACCCTTGTGACCATTACCCATGTGAGCAGTACCCATAGGGGAATAGAATATCTTCTCGGATAAACTCTGACTATATATAATAATAATAATATTCCCCGCGCACGTAATAATAATAATAATAATAATAATTGTTAGAGGATAGACTTTCGAATGATACCCTTGCTTGAAACTCTGATCTTATTTGACCTTTGGAAATTAAAAATATAATGACTCAAATGTCTTTGTTTAAAATGAAGAGTCATATGCCTTTGTTCCGTAAATGTCTTTGTTCGGTAAAATGTCTTTGTTACGGAATAGTTCTTTGTTTAAATAAATGAGTCATATGTCTTTGCTTTCACTATAGCTTTTTATTTTGTATTTGGCTTTTTATTTGCTTAATAAAATCGCAGACTTGATATAAATTTGTGCACTGGCATTTAATGAAAGAATTTTCATCCGCGCACATTTAATAGAATTTTCACAAAACTCTATTGATTGGAACATACATAAAAGAACAATTAATAAGACCTACACAAAGCGCATTAATATACATACAAAAACAGAAATAGATATGAAAGCATAAACTAAGGAAATGGTACCAATACAAAGGTTAATATATTTTAATTTAAGCAAATTTTTACTAGTAATCTTTTGATTAATTGTCATATTTGTATGCTAACTCACAATTGATAAGTAATTTAATGACAGCGGTTAATTTAGAGCAGTGATTCCCATATTCCTTGACGCTTCCAATTGTCATCAAGATGACAAAACTACATGACAGCCATAAATTTAAAAAACTTATAAACTTATAAACCTAACTCACATGTATTTCAAAAGCCATAAAATGTTTATTTATATCGAGCATAATAAATTAAATGAATGAGATTACAGTTATTCTGAGTTTGACAGAGTAGGTAGATGTGTGGATTCCAGTACAATAGGAGTTCCTCGACTCCTTCAATTAAAGGTCGATTCAAACTCGCAAACTCCCTTTCTTTTTTTTGTGAAGCCCCGTAAGATATTTTTATTTTATTTTAATCGTCGATTGTGTAACACTTTTAGAAATGCCCCATATTTTTAAAATTTAGTTTAAAATGATGATTATGTATTTTCTTTGTTTTAATCGGCGATTACGTCATACCCTTTAATATTTTATATGAAACTTTATAAGAGGCTGGATTATTTGAAATTGAATTCTTGTTTTCGCCATTTTGAAAGTTGTTTATTGTGCAATTTCTGAATTTTCATATTTTTTTTAAACAACTTGAGAGATTTTAGAAATTATGATGACTTTTTTTATATTTAAGATAACCTTTAAAACTTTTAAAAACAATGGGCTTTATAAAATAAGAAGAAACTTTGTTATTTATTTTCAATATATATTAGAAACACATTAAAATCCTAGATTAAGTCAAGCCCTATCTACTCTTGAAATTTGCGACATGACATCTTTGAAATCTATTTCATGTCCCTATATAGAAATATTGACAACAACAAGCTTTTATTATCTTTAAATTCAATTTCTTCGAAAGCATCATGAAAACGAGATTTTCAATTTTAGATGAATATTGTCATGAATTATTATTGTAGTGCCTCTGACTTTCTAATTAATAAATATAATAATTTAATAATTGAATTGCAAATACATTATTAAGTTAAGTAAATTAAAATACATTGTTTTAATATTGATATATACATACCTTTTTTCGAACATCTCATCTTTTTTAATTCAAAAACTGTCCTCAAACCTCTGGAATTGCAACAATTTGTGGAAAGTCTGGTATGCATTTCTCATCAGTATATTCCAGTTCTATGTGACCTACAGTTTCATACCATTCCACCCGCTCAATCTTTTCAATCCGTTCAATCCGGTATGGAGTCCTGATCAATATATTCTAATTTTATGCGATCCACAATTCAATCCGAAAATATTTAATTTAATTTAATGATGTACACTTTAACCAATACTATAGAAAATGTATCTCAGTGGTGTTTGGTGTAACTACCAAGTACCAACAACCAAGTAATAACCACTAAGAAAAGATACATAAAAAGAATATCAATTAAATCGTATAAAGAAGTATATGGATTGGAGCCATCTGGATCAGGGGCTCTCTGGATCACATATACCCCGCTCCCCTCCCCCGACAAATTTTTTTTTAAGTTCAAGGTCATTTTTTTAAGTGATCCAGGTGGCCCCTACTTTTTTTCATCCCAAAAGTTAATGTTCCTGCCAATGGATTTTATTGAAGGTAACCATATTGATTACCAGGACTGAATATGACATGCCTTTAATAATTATTTTGGTCCAATTGATTAGGAAACTGAGGCTTTCCAAAATGTTCCTGTTGACTATCTCATTTAACAGGTTTTCGATGAAATTTATTTGCGACATTTCTACAGTAATTTAAAATATAATGTTTTATTTATACTACGGAATTGTGTGCCATATGATTCTGATTAGTTGATAGACTATAATTGTAAAATATATGAGTTTTGATTTGATACAACGTGAATACAATATTTCTATTGGTAATTAGTATAATGAGTGCGTGCTCACACAATATAACAATAACGGTGAAGTCTTCAAACAAATCAATATGTATTTGGCCAAATACCAACAAGTTGGTGGATATTTTATATATTATTGACAAACCAAAATGAACAAAGCATCCAGGAAAAAGAGTATCCGAAAGATTGGAGAATTTAGAAAACAGCTATGACCTATCATTTGAATATATAGTAATTTATAAAACTTAAATTACTTGATCATATTTATGATTTCAAAAAATCAATTGTGTAAAATAAAAAGAACATGAAAATTATTGATAAGAAACATGATCATTTGTTAAGAAAGATTGAATTATTAATAATCGAAATTCAAACAATCAAAGGATCGATAAAATATCTGAAAAACAATTCAACGTTTCCAATTTCAAACAGTAAAAATATGAATAGATCAATATTTAAATTACCATTGTTAATTTTAAAATATTTTATTGTTTAATAAATGTATTAATATGTTTTATTTATTTGTTTAATAATACCCTTGTGAGTTGTTGAGTGTGACCAGTACCCTTTTGAGCAATACCGATAGGGGGACAAAATATTTTGTCGGATAAACTCGGAGTATATATAATAAAACTATATAATAATAATAATAATAATTATAATAATAATAATAATAATAATAATAATAATAATAATAAATAAATAATAATATTAATGATAATAACATTTCCCGCGCGCGTTAATATTTTCAAACTTAATGATGATAATAAGGATATCTACAGCTCATTAGAAAGGTCTTGCAGTGGGCTTTGGTCGGTGTTGGGATGCATGTATATATTGTGATTGGTCAGTGTGTTGGGATGCATGTATATATGGTGATTGGTCGGTGTGTTGGGATGCAGAAGGCTCTTAATCTCAAACTAATCAAGCATTTCATTTTAGACGAATGTGATAAAATGTTAGATAACGTCTGTAAGTTAATTGCACTTTGTTTTAGATCATTATAAATTTCAATATTTTAGCAATGAGAGGAGATGTTCAAGGAGTTGAAGCCACATCAGAAACAAGTCATGATGTTTAGTGTAAGATGCAGTTATTCCATGAAATCACGATCAAATGGTCTGATGGAGAGTATTGATTACTACATTTTGAGAAAATAATGATAATAATGATAGATTACCAACAAATTCCAGAGAAAATCCAGAAGAGTGAGAAAACTGACGGAGAAACCCTTGAATATTAAAAACATTATTTTGTAAATTAAATATAATAGGGTTGGGGGGTCCTCTTTATCCCTTAATTAATACGTGTTTACAAGCTGATCGTCGTGGTGGGCGGTTGTAATCCAACTAGTGGGATGCCTCTGTAAATATATATTGTTTTTAGTGAAAACATTAATTAATTTGGTTATAGATCCAATGACGCATGTATTTTGTAATGTATTTTTTATACGTTTCGAATGTGATGGTAGTTGACTACCCCGACATGCTAAGCGTAATGTTCCGTACGGAGAACTATGATGCTCAGGTTCTTCAGACCCCACCTGGGGAGGCACAGACGACCCTTGTGGACGCGAACAAATATCCACCGTGTCTTTCAGGCACAGATATTTGGTCACTGCTCATTAGGCCTGGCAATACTAAATGTATAAACTTTGCCTTGTCCTCTCTTGTCTTGATTTTTATCGTTTAAATAATTATAAAAATAGTGTGAGGGTTTAAAATGTTACATGTGATAATTAAAGTTTTATTTTAAAATTATTTACTAACCCTAATAAGACGCACATTTTCAGTGCAATATATATATATATATATATATATATATATATATATATATATATATATATATATATATATATATATATATATATATATATATATATATATATATATATATATATATATATATATATATATATATATATATATATATATATATATATATATATATATATATATATGTGTGTGTGTGTGTGTGTGTGTGTGTGTGTGCTTTAATCTCAAAATCCCTTGCGACATATTGAATGTGACCAGTACCCTTGCTAGCAATACCCATTGGGGGGACAAAATATCTAGTCGGATAAACTCTGACTATATAACTTCGATATGCTATTGTTGTTTCTGCCGATTTGGCTTGGTTTTTGTGTCGCGTCTGTGTGCGGAATTATTGTAATATTGATGTGCGCACACAGACGCGAATGATTAGCAATTTTTATTTGTTGAGTTTTGTCGCGTCTGTGTGCAGAATTATGGTGATAATGATGTGCGCACACAGACGCAAGAAGTAGGTTTTTGTATTTTTATATTATAGTTTAAATCAGATTTTGTAGAATAGAATTGATTTATGTTTCTGGAAGAATAGAATTTGTTTTACGAGGAAGATTTTTTATGTTGTTTAAAATGGAGTTTGATCGTGTCATTGGAAATGAATTGATACATGATGATGATGTATATTCTTACAAATATAAAGTTGAAATTCAAAATATGTTCAATAACAAAATTTGTTCATTTGATTTCCCCAAATCTGACAATTTCAAAATGAAAAACTCTTGTACATTTTCTAGTATCATCCAAGATTTCGAAAATCTTAAAGAATCGTCGGAAAATGTTATTAAATCATCTGGTGAATATTATGACACTTCTATTAGACCAAGTGTTGACAGAATAATTGCTGCAAAAGATAGTGCTATATATGCTGCTGGAACTCCGTTTAAAATTACAAGTGAAACCATAGAATTTTGGTCAAATACCACTAATAATTTTGTTCGTCGTTTCATGTCAAAGAATAATAAAGCAGAATATGGAACTGCTGAAAAAAAGGAATATGATATTCTATATAATCGAGCTCTTAAAAGGATCAACACAATTCAAATGTTTGCTAGCAAAAGTGTTGAATAATTATCCAATGTTTTGAATTCAATATACGATCAATCAGTGACAAAAACAAAGAATGGTTGAAACAATATTATGATGACTTCACAGATGAAATGATAACAGTTGTGTTGTATTATATTTCTAAAGTTAATAAAGAAAGTCTTCTTCTGGGTCTTAATGTTTTCTGTAAACAATGGTCTTTATTGATACATCTAAATACTGATATTCATAAATTAACTAAAAAATACTCAAAATCTGATTTTTACTATATTATCTAATATTTTACCGAATAATACCTTAAATGATCTTGTTTTGAATATACCTATGAATTGATTTCTAAAAAAATCATGTTTTTCTATCAAATATCCATAAATTGAATATAAATTTTCTGAATGTGAAATAAACATGTTTCTTGCTAAATATTCTAAGAATTTACTAAATAATGATATTTCGCAGAAAGGTAAATAATGTTTCCCTCAATATAAATTAGTTCCTAAAATAGTCCCAACTAATTGTCCTATGAATTTTATTCGAAACTACCCCGCAATGAAATATATATTAATAATTTTAAATATTATCCTAAATATGTTTCTAGTTAAATGATTGAAATAATTGGTATTTCTATCAAATAAATAAAGAATTTGTTATCAATCCTAGAATAGCCATATTTTAATTAAATGGTACAACCGAAAACATGGATTTCTAATTAAATTTGTCTGGAAATATTTACTTATGAAATTGTTATATATTTAAAATAACCATGTTTTTCTTAAATTGTATGGTATTGTTAAATATTTTAAATAATAATAAAATTTAAAATAATAATATGATTTATAATAATATGATTATAACTAATATAATTAGATGACTAATAAATACAAGTGCATAATAAACAAAGACCTTCCAATAAATGTGCATAATTAACAAAGACAATAGAAATTTGTATTGAGAACATACATGTATGATATTCATTAATCAGTGTTGAACAGGCTTGACAATTGCGAACATTCTTCTCGTGACACTTAGAACAAACAATTACTTGACCACATGGTAAAAACAAAACCAAAATTTGATTTTCTTTACAAATCGTTCAGTTTTTCCGTTAGCTTATTTTTAATCAAATCGGCTTGCGCTACCCATTAATAAATTACCTATATCCCTGTTTCAACTTTAAATACAGGCAACTCCAAAAGTATTCATTCAGTGAATTATAATAATAATATTACTTTTAAAATAATAATATTAATAAAATCTCCCGCGCGTGTTAAAATAATACATTGAAAGAAAAAGAAAATATTGAAAATTCAAAATTCAAAATATAATAATAATAATACTTGGAAAATAATGATAATACTGAAAATAAAACTAATTATTATAATACTTTGAAAATAATAATGATGATAATAATAACATTAATGCAAAGCATGTGCAATAATTTTATTATGTCTTTGTTAAATAAGTTAACTTTAGCGTCAAAATGTGTTTATAAAATATATTTAAATTTTAAAATACCGCAAAGTAATATATTTAATAATTAAAAAATATGATGAGTCATATATCTTTGTTATAAATGATGAGTCATATGTGTTTGTTCCGTAAAATGATGACCCTAAAAGTTGACCTTGAATTTTGATCTTATTATTCTGTAGCGACATGTTGAGTGTGACAAGTGCACGTAATATGCCTTTGAATTACCTTTTGTTTGATAAATACAGTAGCGCATTAAGGGGGGCTGGTCGGGCTAAAGCCAGGGGCCACCAATTTTTAGGGCCCCAAAAATTTAAAATTAAAAATAAAATTAGAGTAGCATATTATGCTTTTACAAAAAATTCAAGCTTAAAACTTCTACTAGGTTGATTACTGTGTTATTACAGTAGGTGTTAAAAACGATGGACTTTTAGCTGAATTAAAAACATCCTTCTTAGAACAAACTATTGGATAACTAAGAATAATTGACGTAATATAAGTGTTACCACAACAACCGTTCTAGATAACAGACCCGAGTGAAAGGTATGTTGGAGACGTATGGACACATGAGAAAATTACGTGGTGGAATAATAAATGAAATACCTGAACTTTCCAGCCATGCGAGAGAACAAAACAAAGACGCGCCGAATGATGACATCAAAGTGCAGCGGAGAAAGATCATTTTCAAAGTTGAAAAGAATAAAAAATGAAGTTAGAAGTTGCATGGGACAACAAAGGCTGAGTCTGCTCTCTCTAATGAGCATCGAAAGTGAAATTGTAAGCTCACTTAGCTTTACTGACATAATTGATAACTTCGCCATGAGAAAAGTTCGCAAGTGTAGGTTCTAGGTTGAAATATATAGTCTAATAATAAATATTTTAATGAATATATATTAAATTTACTTCTATTTAATTTTTTTAACTCTGCCTTACAAGTTACAGTCTTACATTAGCTGCTAGCAATCATTTTGAATTGCAGCCAGGGGCCTGTGCAAGCTTAATCCGCCCCTGGATATATATATATATATATAAATATATATATATATATATATATATATATATATATATATATATATATATATATATATATATATATATATATATATATATATATATATATATATATATATATATATATATATATATATATATATATTTAATTTGAACCCCTTGAAGGTTTTTATAGGTTTAAGACCCTTCATAAACCTTTGAAAATATGATCATGATACTTACATAACAAATACCTTTTGTTTGATATGTATATTATAAGGTTTTAAAAATTTTGAACCTTGCACCCTTCGAACTCCCCATCAAAAGTACTTTTGAATGATATATAACTTGTAAGGTTTGAACATTTAAGTTTGAGCGCTCGCGTCAGTCTTTCTTCATCCTTTATTTGTCTGCCAAATTTTGCTTCAATATTACCAATATAGTTCTTGTATTTTTCACTAGATTGGATAACTTTCTTTTTTACCAGCATATATCCAAATGCTTCTTGTAATTCTACTCCTCCAATCACCCCTGGAGTCATTTTCTCCGCCACAATGAATCTAAATTGCTTGGAAATATCTCCTATAGTTACTTGAACCTGTGTTCTTCCAATTGTCTCTATCGTACTTTTGTTTGCACATCGTAACTTATCGTCGCTTCTCATCAATTGTTGCCCTCGTAACTTGTTAAAACAGTTCACACTCATTACGTTTATTCGTGCACCGGTGTCTAATAAACAGTCGAAAAGTTCCCCATTCATCATTACTAGGTTTTCCTTGTAGCTTGTTATACACAAGTTCTACCGCATGTTCTGTTTCAATCGTTCCAATTCTTTCCACTTTCTCCTAAAACTTTTCTCTCCTTAGGAACATGTATACTTTCGCGCTAACCCTTCTGGTTGGTTACAGGTAATCAAACATTTTACCTCGTCGTGCTGTCTCCAGCATAACCCAGTTAATTCGTAACCTGGCTTGAAAACATTTTGCTTTTTTAAGTGTTTTTGGATAGTTCTCCAATAGATCCTCGTCGATCATACATGCCGTCAATCTTTCATGTTCTTTATTATGCGTGATGCCTTTAGTATCGAAAAAAATCTCACATCTTCTAATGAACTTCTCCAAATCATCACCTTGACAAAACACCTTTGGCAACAATCTTTCGGTGATCGCGTCGGTGTTTACCACTGCCACCATATTAGGATTTGCATCCGTTAAAACATAAATATCGGTTTGCAAATTACTAGATAAAATTACTAGATAACTTAATAAATTAATAACAACTATAAAAATCCATATCTTTTTTACATTGAATAACAATTAATAAAATATATTAACGTAATTCGACAGAAAACATTTATCGTATTATTTCGTATTTCGAAAAGTTAGAAAGTCGTTTCCACAAGAGATTTTGACAGGGTAGTTCATAGTAGACGGTAACAATCAATAAACTCGGTGAAGTCTAAAATGATAAAGGAACTGGAAAATGGGGCGCAATGTCTTCTACGGTGGTCCATGATCCTAGAGGCTCTTCAGATCATTAGCGGTTCCTATGGTGGAGCTCACCTTTTGACGACAGCCACCCGCTAAATTGCCAGACCCAACGTCGCTTGCGACGGGCGTTTAGTGACCGAATAAAATAATTATGCGCGGTTGCTAAGGGAAGGTGAAACATAGTAAAGGTATCGACTAGACAAACATACAAAAGTGAAAGATACTCCCAACAGGTAACTCACCAAATTGAAATAAAATCTAATACAAATTACTTTATTAAACGTCAACAAGATTTGATATAATACTGTCAATTTGATCTTATTTGATCTGCACTTTTGTATAAAGAGTGTTGGGCTACAACTGATTTCTAGACCCAAAGTTGGGAATGGGACGAAATGTGTCAGTACACAACACGCATACCCAGCATTAAGTTTACTTAAATAAAAATATATAAAACACCAAGTAAACAATGATAATAGAGAGATAATATACCCAAAAATAAAACATCTGAATTAAAAATAAAATAAAACACGAGCAAGAAGTATTACACGAAAACTTGCTCAAATATAACCGAAAGACATAAAACAACAAAAAACAAATTCGAATAAAGGCGATTAGTAAAAATTAAAAAAGAAAATTAAAGAAAATCTTCATAAAATCTTACGTAAAGAAAATTATATCGATATTTTGAATAAAAATCCAGAACAATTCATAAAAATGGCGAAATCCATCATGACGGCCAAACGACCCAATAAAATTTATAAAAAATAAATATTTTAGTTTAAAAAATAAATATTCTAGTTTAAAAAATAAATATTTTAGAAAAGAAATCATAAAAAACAATTTAAAAATAAGAAATAGATTAAATTTAGCATGGAATGTTCTGGAAATGCTGAAATCCATCATGGAGGCAAATTTAATAAAAAATAATTCGAAAATAAAATTTCAAAAATAAAAACAAAAATTCTTACTGAAAAATCGCCATCAAAATCGATAAAAATTAAAAATCGAATGTTCGAGAATTAAAATAATCTGAATTTGTTTTACTGCATCAATGCACGCATGTATACTTACACGTCAAACAGAGGCTATATAAACTAACACATTTCGTCACTTTTTAAGCAAAAAAAATGCAAATGCAAATGCTTGCTCTTATGCCAAATTTTTGATTTTGATTTTTCTGAGATTGTAAGTAAGGACGATTTCATTGTGAATTATAAATTATTATTATTGAAACTTTGTTTTCATTATTTCTATTTAATTATAGAGGTGTAGATTTGAATGAGATCGTCGGTTATCAATGATTTTGAAGCGAGATCCCAGCCAAACCTGCACCTATGCACTTTATCATTTATGAATGCACAGTTCATAATAATTTCGGGTCATCGACCCTACATGCACTAAAATCATAATCTTAACCAGAGGTCGCCACGAACTATTGGTGTTTAACCATGAGTAGGGCGTATAAATCCTTCTTGGTAGTTGGCATAGTCACAGGGACTATGCGGACGAAATAATTATGGGAAACTAATTGTGGATACATATTACAATAGGGCCTATCGTACCGTACTCAGTGTAGTCGGGAAAGTAGGTAAATTTTAATTAAATTGACCTTTTCGTTAACTTACATATCTAAAATAACACTTAAATTATACTATTTTGCACACAACATTAGGAACTGATAAACGGGGAATATCCCCTGACTCAAATTTCACACAATAGAACATGTTAGTGTAGCTGGTTATTTCTAAACGAATCCCTCTTAAACGATAAAGTCGAGGTGAACCTAAGAAACTAATTAACTCAAAATAACAGGGAGATCCCTGCGCAAAAATTTTTAAGGCAATTAAAGACTTAAAAATTCTGAACTATTCCCTGTAAGAATACTGCAACCTAAAGTTCATGCGATGAGTAGGACCTAAGATGATATAATCTCAATCGCACTGGTAAGCGAACTAATATCTATAGATGCCCACAAAATAACCTATTTTGATGAAAACTAAATTTCTCTATCGTAATGGTCTTGGTATGCGCAAATTCCCGTAGACATATTGACAAAGTCTCTTTATCTATAAACTACTAATATTATATCTATAACTTATAAGTTCGGGCAACATCTTCACATTATTCTACACTAAGTTGAATAGCTATAAAAAGTAAATTGTCGACACAAATGTTATGTAATTACAATATACAGATTCATAACAAAAACAATTTTCCACTAAAAGTGCTTTTCATTCGACTCAAAAGTTGTTGAAATGATATTTTACAGGCATAAATTTCTCTAGATATGATATAGGGATCCACAAAATAGATCTACGTTAAAACTGTTCTCCATCATAACCAAAACAAGGCTACATGGATAACTTGCAAGCATAAATATTATTTCAACATAAAGCATAAATCAAAACCAAGGAAAATATAGACTTTCAAGTACAACTGTCCCACCCCTAAGAGGTGTAGCAATAAGAAAAACCTTAGGATTATTAATATAAGTTATATATATACTAGATTCTCTTAAGTATGTATTTTAATTTTCTAAGAAAATTTTTATTTTTTTTTCTCAAATTGTATAATAGTCAAAATCAATGTTAAAAATATTAATCTAAAATACATACATGTATAATAAACTCATAAAACTATAATTTATAAAATTTTCCCTAAATACCCACTCAGGTTGTATAATAGCCAAAACACATGTTCAAAGAAATATTCCAAACTATAATTGCACATTTTGAACTTATAAAGTATAATTTGTAATCTTTCATTAATACCCCCCCCAAGTTACGTAATCGTCGAAATAAATGTCCAGATTCATAATCTAACTTATATACGTATATTTGAAACTTATAAAGTATAATTTACATTTTTTCATAAGTACCCCCCTCAAACTATACATTTGGCGAGAACAATACATATAGCAATAAATTAACTTATATATGTACAGTTATCAAACTTAATAATTCCTCAGGTCACCTAACCATTAATTATTGTCTAAATACATTAATACATTACCTTTACGATATGAATTTGGAAGATTTTGATAAATGACCCCCTTAATTCATATAACCATCAACCACTACCTGATACACTCATTTAGACTATTTAATATATATCCTTAATTTAGATTACTTTTAAAATTATAGTTGAAAAATTTGTCATCAAAGACCCCCCCATAAACCACATAGTCATCAACTACCACCTAAATATACTAAATTAGCTTATCTTAATATATATTTAACTTATAGTATATTTTAAAATATAAATTGTAAATGTTCATAAATGACCCCCCTCCGAATTATACATTCATTATCCATTGCATAAATACCCTAAATTAACTTATTTTAATATATATTTAACTTATAGTATATTTAAAATTCTAAATTGGAAATGTTCATAGCTGACCCCCTCAAAATTATACATTCATTGTCCATTACTTAAATATACTAAATTGACTTATTTTTAATATATATTTAACTTACATTATAATAAAAAATATAAGTTGTAAAATTTCATGAATGACCCCCTCAAAATTATACAGTCATTACCCATTACCTAAGCATTTTAAATTAACTTATCTTAATATATATTTAACTTATATTATATTTTAAAATATAAATTGAAAATTTTCATAAATGACCCCCCTTCAAATCATGTAGCCATTAACTATTCCTTAGGTATACTGAATTATATCATCTTCGTATAGAGTTAAATTATATTTCAAACCAAACCAAAAAAAAAATAATTCCATAATTTTTCGTAAATGATACCCCCATATGTGGGAATCTTGTAAAAATATAAACTTACATTTATTATTATTATTAACATTATTATTATTATCGTTATTAATATTATTATTATTATTATTATTATTATTATTATTATTAGTATTATTACCATTAACATTACCACTCTTATTATTATTATTACTATTATCATTACTATTATTATTATATTATTAAAATAATTATCTTTATTTCATAAAAATAAAATTATAAAACCAATTATTGATTTTGGGATTCCCCTATCTCTAAATTTAGTCTCAATGGCCCTATCTTCCAATAAAATTACGGAAAATCACAAAATCTATTTTTAGTAACACCCCCCCCCCTGAAAACGACATCAATATTATTAATTTAAATTATATCCATATATGTATATATGTGTGGGTGTATATGTATGTATATGTGGATGTGTGTATGTACATACAGATTTATAAAACAACCTTATAAAAATACGATAACCTTCCCCCTCAAGACCCCTGTTATGTGATGGTCACAACCCCTTTAAGGTGATGGAACGAGGATAGAGTAGTTTACTGAAGTAATTTAGTAGAATCATTTATTAATTTATTAAAATTATTGGATTTATTTTTAACTAAATCAAAAAGAGACTAAATTTATTTTTAACTAGATCAAAAAAAGAAAAAGAAAAACAAAGACTAAGTTTATTGATTTCGATCATCAAATTTATTCACATAATTGTTTCTTTGAATCATAGTCATGCCAAGGTCCTTCGAGCACGGTTGATGGACCATCCCAATGAAATACATTTCCTGGAGTTGGAAGACTTCTGGGTAATTCCTTATTTTCTGCTTCGTTCCTTTTGGTTCAATGACTTGCATATTGATTTGACGTAATAATGTTGGATGGCCAACTATATTCCTTGCATCTCTTTTTGAGTAGTCATTGTCAGATAATTCCGCCAGGAAGATTAGTTGGTGGAACTGACCTTGGGGCAATCAAACCTTCGTATCTCATTGAATTATTATAAACTCGATTGCTAAGGAAATTAATGAAGTTAATTAATTAAATTAAGGAAGTTAATTACAATTTTCTCATTAGTGTTGTCAACCGATCTTTGCTCATTCGAGATGCCATAATATATTATTGAT
Organism: Schmidtea polychroa; assembly: GCA_959609185.1. Lineage (NCBI taxonomy): Eukaryota > Metazoa > Platyhelminthes > Tricladida > Dugesiidae > Schmidtea > Schmidtea polychroa. The sequence continues at coordinate 21,110 of CAUHTR010000623.1, read as the reverse complement.
GAATAGAATTGTTTCGAAAAATCCGGCCAAATACTAATATTCCTGAAATATTATTAAAAGGTTTAGGATATAAATATTTAATATTTTAATTTATTTACATTATTATATCAAAACTAATTATATTGATATATTTATTTGAAAATTGTTATTTAACATTAATTACAATTAATGTAATAAAACAACGAAAATTGGAAAAACGTTAAATAACTCTAACAAAACGAAAAGTAATAATGAAATAAAAATTCCATTACTCTGGTTAAATTATTAGTTACCAACTTTTTCTAGTATTTTAACATAATGAATTCAAGTATATTAGGAAGTTGATTTGGTCATTTGAGGAATATTATAAATTACAAATTTAAGTAAATTAGAATTATTTACTCTTCATAAGAACTTGTATGATTTTAATGAATTTAACTTCATATATTAATATTACCCATAATTTACAAGTGATATTTGGATTATGTTAAAATAGGTTTTAAGTTAACTTAATTAAATTGAAATTTTCTTTTGATCAGGTTATCGTGGGGAATGCGTGTTGTCTTTATCATTTCTATTGTTTCAGTTTATTAAGTTGTTTTTTTTTGATTATTTTCTAATTAAATTCATTATTCTCAAACATTTCTTAAGGTATGTTTAATAAACTATGGTTATGTTTCACTTAATTTATATTCAAACATTTTAGATGTGGTATTGTATGAACAGGTTTTAATAGATTAATGTATGATTCCTGATGACTTATGATCGTTTGAGGATAGAAAGTTTGTATAGGCATAGTTGAAAAAGTAATTATAATAAGGGACCTGCGTAAATCGGACATATATCTTCTAACGATAGTCCGTGAACCCATTAGAGTGCTCGACAATTACAGTGCAAGTAGTGCGCTCACTTTTTGCGAGCACTCACCCTCTTGATACAGTACCAACGTTGATCGTTCAACGGGTATCAAGCGGTAAACAATGTTGTATCTTGGGTTACGCTGGTAACAGCACTAAAGAGCAAAATTTTTGATCATCAGTAACCCACCAAGAGTAATAAAGTATGTAACCCAGCGGTAGACCGCCTTTTTGAATTTGAATATGATTTTTCTTTTTTTTTAATTTGATTTAACAAGAGCTTCTTTCATTTACTCTTTGATCTCTTTTAGTTCAATTTTTCAACTAATTTATATGTTCTAATTGCAATATAAGCTTAATATATATTGAATTGAAATCAGTAACTGAAAATTTTTGAGCGGTAACTTACATAAATAATTTATGATAGAGATGTGCATGTATTTATGAACCAGAATTGCTTCCTGCTTTGTGATATATACACCAAAACACCAGTGAGATACATTTTCTATAGTGGTGGTTAGTGCGTGCATCAATTGGTGTCATTAAATTGACTCATCAATTTAATAAATTTCATTTTTCTAGAAATTTATTTTAGCCAATTTTGAAATGGCTTTCAGGTAAGATGTTTAAATTTAAGAAAATTTTAAGACTTGAATTTTGATTCATATAGATATGAGATCATTATTCAAGTTCTTAAATATTACTTTTAGTCAACATTTGTGTTATAAATTATTTTTAATTAATTTTCAAGTTTTTAGGTATTTTATGAAATTTATTTTATAATTATTTTGGAATTATTTTGATATAATGTAAGTCAGATATATTTTTAATTATAATTAAAAAACTAAATCAATCGCCAAAAATGTATTTTTCTAAAATATTTCTAAATCAAATATCAGAAATTCTAATGAATATTTAAGTTAATTTTAACTCAAAAATAATTCTTATGATGATATTTCGTCATTTTCATGTCAATAGTTTCTTTAAAAATACATTTAAAAACATTTTCAGCGATTATTTTTTTTACTAAAAATTGTCTAAAATAAAGTTATTATAGATACGTATCTCAGCGGCGCATTTCTACATATCGAAAGTTTGCATGTGTTTTTAGTATGTGTTGTGTTTGTGTACAGTATTTAATTTTTCTACCACATTTTAGATTTCTATAGTGTAAGATGAATCTCATTGCACTATTAATAAGAACATCAGTGTGAAATCAAAATATGTATGTTTCTATAATGAAAGATTATTGATTTTTTTCTTATATTATAGGAAATGTATTTCAGTGGTGTTTGATGTAGATATAATCTCTTGTGTGTAAACATGTATTTGTTGCGCTTGAGCCAAAAAATAGAGAGCTTCTTTAGATTAGTCTAAAATGCATAGCATGAAAATCTCAAGTCATATTAAAATCTATAATTGTTCATTAAATAATACAAAGTAAAACACACAGCATATTGAGGATAAATAAAACACGTATAATAAAAATGATAATCGCAAGAAGTTATAATCACCAACAAGGTTAAAAGAAATTAAAACTCATTCGAAAAATCTGCCAACTCGAAAATAAGAGAATAATAAATAAAATAATTAATAAATAATATATAAAAGTAAAAATTATTATTGGTCAATTTACAAAGGACCATAATTAAATTAATTAGGAACGTTATGGTTCGTATTTATACACGAAAGAGCTATGACAAAAAGTGATGAATTTAAAAAAAAGAATAAGAAAAAAGTAATCATAAAAAATCGCCAAAGAAATAGCGAAATAAAATAGAAAATAAAATTATTAAATAATTCGTTAAAAACAATGAATTAAATGCTAAAATAACATTCAAACTAAATTAAATAAAGCATACAGCACTCAAGTATGTGTGCAGTGCAGTTCTGAAAGGTTCGAGTTAGTTAGGGTAAAGCGTTTATCCAGGTCGAATAATGGTAGTAATAGATCTTTTTTTGTTCTCTTAGTCGAAAGCTCCTGGTGTAAATGGAAATTAAGTTATCTGAAACTATGCTATTTCAACTTTCTTTCATGGGTACCTAGTCTAAATACATGCTGGGGTACTAAAACTAGCGTGATGTGTCGATGGAGAACCGAATCTCTGGTATCTGAAGAGATGGGTTAGAATAGTTAGGAATTTGTGATGGTGTTCGGGTAAGACGTGATGAGGGTGAGATTTTGAGGAAATCTGGCAAAGAGATATAGACCCCCTTGATGAGTATAACTTTAGAATGCCCAGTCAACCAATCCCTCTCGACCAGTGTATGAACGGCACATCAAAGATGAACGGCCACCAATTGGCCAAACTGGAAAATGGAGCTCAGGATGCTGCAGGAATGACTGTGTCAGACTCAATCACTAGACTCCGGACCCGCTGGATTTGGTATTAAATCCATTCATGGACAAACGGTGGATTAGCCAACCTTGGCCCGGTCGCCAAGACGGGACGAGAGCTAGAAGCTCCAGTCTGGGTCAAGCAAGAAGCCAAGAATAATGTAATGCAGGTGACCCGTATACAGGCCATCCAGGACATCGGCATGGCGGTTTCCAGGATACAGGGAATTGAGGTCAGGACCCCGAGGAGGCCAGGACCCCGAAGACCCCGACGAGGAAACTTTAATGGAAGCAGACACCGACTGGCTAACCAATCTTCCGAGGGGTCAAGCATGGCCCCCACGTGGGGAGGCTGACAAGGCTCTAGCCCTAGGGCCCGGGATTAATGGTGCCCGCCGTGGCAGGTCGGTTAGCTAAATGAGATGAACATAAGACAGAAAGAAACTTATTAAATATTGACTTTTGTTTTGTACATATCAACTAAAATTAATTACTGCATTTTGCTATAGGCACATTATACAATATTCCTCTTGAAGATTGCCGTTCGCGCAAAAATCCAGACGTTGTAACGTTTTTCGGAAATATAGAAAGCTTCTACTCTTTGTTCACTCACAGTCCTGCATGATGGGAAGTACTGAAAAAACATGTACCATTATCTCTTCAAAGTCTTTCAGAAACAAGTTTGAGTGACAGAATTCAAGTGGTGCGCCCAATTGTCAAACATTATCCAGGCGTACTTGCTGTGTTAAATATCCTTCTTGGAGAAATGGGTACAAGTTTAACTCCTGCATCACTGAACACAACAAAAGGTCTAAAAAATATTTTGGATTTTATAAAGGTCTGCTAATGACAGTGTTTTGGCACAAAATATTAGCAAGTATTGACAACAAGAACATTATAAGAGACTTGGTGCAAGATATGCAGCACTTCCGTGACACGAGTGAAAGTTTTTTTCAAGAGGCAAAAATAGTTGCTGAAGCAGTGGGGATGCAACCTCAATTTGGAGAAAACAGAAAAACCGCTTTAGAACCTGAACAAGGTTTAAGGATTTCCGTGGTTTACCCAGTATTGGATTATATTATCAATGATTTAAAGCAAGATTTGAAGCAACAGACACCATATGCGAATTATTCTCACCCATTTTGAACTTCCAGAACTTAGACGATAGTCAACTTACCTCAAAAGCATCAAAGCTTGTAAAAACATATGAGACAGATCTGTCAGAAGACTTACTGCACGAAATCCTTCAGTCTACTTTGAGATAATTTTTGATATTATTGTAAGTTTTTACCATAGTCTATGTTTTTTTAAAATGCAAAGCTAAAAACTGTAGTTTATTTTTAATAAATTTTTAATGTTAATTTCTTGCAATCATTTAATCAAGCGATATATAGTTTGAGGGCCCGCCGAAAATCCTGGCCTTGGGATCCACTTTAGGATGTGGGGGCCACGGGGTCAAGACCGGCCCAGGAAAGGGAAGAAGTAAACTCGACGGGTGTCCCACAAACTCGACTGATTTAATCGCGATGGATCCGCTCATTGGCCCTTCGCTCTCTATTCAGTTGCATTATTGAGGTGTACACTTTCGTGCATATACAATCATAATGGCATGATTCTGTAATTTTAGTAACTTTCTTCCTTATACTTGACCATATGTGATGTTTTGTATTTGTTTTTGTATTATTTTGGTTTGGTTCAAATATATATTTTGTTAATTAGAGGAATTATTTTACCGATACGGTTTTTTTATTGACTTTATCGCACCGGACTAGCCTAACGGGAAAGGTTTCAACTTAATTAGCTAATTGATCCAACCATGGGTAAAGCGGCACACTCATCTTACTCGAACTGCCTTCACACTAAGGCTATATAATAAAGAACGAAATTCTCAGAAGGACCAGATTCTTGTCCATCTCCGCGAGTAAGGGTGACATGCGTCGAATTCACTGAAAGGGTCAGTAATGGAAATACAGCGTCATTGGAAAATAAATATCGAACTTTAGATAGCAGCAATTATAAATCACTTCGCACTTCATATATCTTATTATTTTAGTGCTGAAATTAATGGAAAATATGCCAAAGATCGTGAGCAGGCTCATCAACAAGTGGAGAAACTTCGGGACGTGATAGTCAAGTTCAAGGGGCGATGTCGAGAGCTGGGAGCACCTGGTTCAGTCCCGAAGAGATTAACAAGCGATTGAAGATAATCGAACAGCTCCAACTTCAACACGCAAAAGACAAAACTGAAATTCGCGCCCTGAAAATCCAGGTTCGGGCATTAGAGACCCAGCTGAACCAGAAAGCAATCGAACATATCCGGTCGTTGCTAACGGAGCTAGCCGAGATTTATCCACCGTACAGTCGTGTAAGTCCAAACGAAGACGCTTAGGGCGGATGGCCTTGAACGAATGAAAAGACTCCGCTTAGCCAAGCAACCCCAGCACGATGCGCCCGATCAATGTAAATACTACAATGAACTATTGTAGATACCCTTTTATCCTTGAAATATAATTACTGTAACAATATTTTAAAATGAGTGTGTGCTTATATCTGCTTGACGAACGAACAGTGATATTTGGGAACACGATCTAACGAGGGGACCAGTATAAATCCGACAAAGGCCTTCTAACGGCAGTCCGTGAACCCAGACGAGTGGTCGACAATTACATTGCGAGTACTGCGCTCACTTTTTTTTTTGATACAGTACCAACTTTGATCACTCAACGGGTATCAAGCGGAAACACATACAATTTTATTCTGGGATACGCTGGAGAAATAAAATGCTTGATTACATGTAACTCACCAACACTCTGACATGACATGCTGGTCTGCCGATAACACAATCAGCTGTGGTCAAAATTAGGCGTGGTTCTCAATCCGGGAGATGTAAGCGTGTACAATCTAACAGTCCGAGGCCCAGTGATGGAGATCAAAAAATGTTTACCCATGATTAAAACACTTTGCCCACCCACCTGAGGTACCCTGTCAAGAGTTTGACATGAACTCTAGCAGAATGTTATTTAATTGACAAATTGTGCACAAACGAATAATTAAGTACAAACCTGTCGACTGAGTTAGTCTATAGATTTCGCAAATATCAAAATGAGAAATAAGATATCTAGAGAGAGAATCGAGAGATCGCCTTCCAAACTATCTTGTCTTCAACAAATTACAGTCCAGAGATCATAACATAATAATTTTGTTTGTGTTAATATTTAGAGTTACGGTGAAAATATATTTAATATAAAATCGTACACCGAATTCCAAAGTGCAGATTAGGTGGTGTAGACAATATTATTTATTTTGTGTCGGGTCCTATTTCATTATTTGACACATAGAGCATGAGTCATAATAAATACCCCCCTTTAATAAAAAAGATTTGATTTGGGCTTTTGTTTAATTCCTATTAAATGTTCATCGAATCCCAGTGGCAGAATTTATTTCGAGTCTCAGCGCTTTTAAAATTACTATAGGTGCACCGTTAACGTTCAGCTGGACCATACCGACTGATACCGAGGGGACAATCATTTAAAGCAAAAATAAAATTAATAAAGCGAAAGTTAATATAAAAAGTCTATTAACCGATCACAATTTTTTGGCACTCATCATCACCGATCAATTTGATATCTCTTGCCAATGATCCGTCAATTTTCCATTGTAACGATCCGTTGACCGCTACCAATCCCGTTGCGATTTGACTCGCAATCACGTTCTCATCGTTCTCTTTCAAATGTGGGAGAATTATCTCGTGGTTTTCAAACGAAACATTATCATTGTATGACTGCTGTTTCGCCAGTTTCAATGGTAACGGTAGCGAATTGCTCTCACAGCTAACATCGCCACTGTTGCCATTGGCAACCCGGTGCAATATTCCCACCGCCCGTGATCGATCGATATTTGTCGACGGTTTCACGGCGACCAAGCAGAGATCATTCGGTGTCCAGGATTCAATACGAGATCTCTCAACCGAGAAATCCTCCAATCCTGATCGCAATCGTATCTGATAGGCGCAATTGACAAACTCGATCGATACGATCCGTGCAACTCGGATATTGAGGCTGTTGGGATTGTAGGCTTTCTTGTTGAGCTTGAATTTGTTTTTGGGTTCCAGTGGAAATGCTGCTAACAGCAATTGTTCCACATTTCCACTGATCAGCGATTTGATTGGCTGAATGAATCTCTCATTGAGATATTCCACCAGAGCCGCTTTGATATCACCGGGATGCATGAGATCACCAACGAGCTCGGCTCGAATCTGATCGATGCTGGAATATTCAACATTTCCCCCATTTTCCTGGGTCCGTTTCACGAGGAATGTTTCAGTGTCCCGGAAGCTTGGCCATATCAAATGCTCCAAAATACTCAACGATGGATCCCGATCGAGGGATTTCGGGTCAAAAAATGCCTTCTTCAATTTCCTAGCGATCGCATCGGCACTGTCGCACATCGAGATCGATATTGTATCTTTGGGGGCAGTTTTGATGCCGATTTTCGGTGATGTCATCGATGTAGATCCGTTGAGAGCGAGAATCGTTTTGTGTCGAATGAAAACTGGATTCGATCTCGGAAAAAAGAGACTGAGAGAGAGTTTAGAAGAGAAATCTCGGAACCGATCGATATGAATATAATCAGCGACCAATCGGATGGTGGGCTTCAAGTGTAACTGATCCAGCACTGCAAGGCACGGATAAACGAGCGATGAGAGATTCCCGGCGATATCAGACGCATTTGGGTTTTGGCCAATCATTTGTTGAAGCATTTCTGTGCAGTCGCGTTCTGTGATGTGTGAGAACGATTGGTAGAGGAGGAGCGCGAATTCCCGGGACAATTGGTAATCTGATCCGAATACAAACTCGATATTGTTGAGATTCGCCTGATAGTTGATGAGAGCACCGGAAATGAATTGCTTGTATAGCTGGCCACGTTGCTGGATCAAATTCCAGGCCGGTTTATTCAGGCTATGCTGAGAGAACAAATGGGCACCGATGTCTTCAATTAGAATGACGATTTTCCAGTTTCTATGCGATAAATTTGCGAGCTTCCTCAGTGGTAATAAATATCCGATGTGAGGCTCACCAGTGGCGCGGAGGCTCCACAGGATCTTTGGAGAGCTAGGAATATCAGGAAACTCATCGAGAGAGATCGATGAAGCCTGTGGGAATTCTTCCAGTAACGATTTCAGGTGGTTTGGAAATCCGGAAATCGTATTCGGTTGTTCGGTTGTTGGATTTGATTGGATTTCCTCCGTTTCGATCGGATATGCTTCTTGATCGAGATTTTCGTTTCCTGATTGGACGAATTCTTCTTTCAGATTTTTCATTAGCGAACCAAGGGCGGTTTCAACTATTGCTTTTAATGAATTTTCATCCAGAATTTTGTTGGTGAAATCTAATTCAATTTCTTCAATTGTGTTGTATTTTTTCAACAATTCGATGTTCAACTGGGATTTCACTGGTAGAATGACAAATTTAATGAATGCTAATATTCCATTTGTTGATGATGATAATTCAGAACAATTTGCAGTTGATAATTTACGAGACACTAATTCAGGTGTATCTAATAGGTCTATCTTTGAATTTTCTTCTGACGCACTCATTTTACCACCGGTAAGTCCGGGAATCATTGGATTCATTAAATGAGCACGTTTTGCAAATCCTAAATTAGTGAGACACTTTTCTGCATACATGAATATTTTCCGTTGGTCTACTCCTCCAAACTGAGCGTCGACGTTAAGAAATTCTTCATCTAAAGCTTGCAAAAGTGGGTAAATTATTCCAGATATTAATGGATCGGATGTTTGCTTAACGACTTCACATCCAGCTTTTGCTGCATCATGAGTACTAGTTATACTAATTATTTTGTAAACACTTGCGGTATAATTATCATGCAACTGATATTGTGTACCTCGAATGAAACGTAATTTATCTAACGGCACACTTAGAGCTTTAAGCATTCCTTTGATTAAAATTTCATAATACTCTGTTCTTTTTTGAAGTAATTCCCAAGGAGCTTTCATATTATCCAAATATGCGTGTATGTCGGCGAATAAAATTGTAACAGAACATCCAGCTCGGAGGAAATCAGCTATTTTTGTCATTGGTACGAAATAGGCGATATGTGGACGACCTGTAGGTGCAGTTCCCCAATAAAGATTAAAATTCCTATTTTTATCTATACATTGATCAAGTTTTTCTGCACCTATACATTCCTAATATTAATTAGTAAATAAAATAATTTGATTAAATAAATAACTTGTAAATTCCTTGTAATAACATTTATTGCATCATTTTTAAAATTAGATGTCATGATGAAATTAAAGTAAATATCGAAAAATTAAAAAATTACGAATATTAAAGGAATTTTATTATTTAAACAAAAAGAAATTAATTATAAATATTTAAATTAATTTATAATTTTCCTTCTCAATAATAGATAATCAATACTTAGTTTTATAATAAATATTATAAGAACTTTTTTAAATTTAACCACTGATTTCTTTTCAATTAGCATTGTATTTTTTAAAAAGCTTGACTATGAATCAGTATATATATTAGAAAAACATAAATATATTTACTGATCAAGCTTTTTAATAAATACAATTTTGTAAAAAAAAAATAATAAATTATATTTTAATATTAATCGTAATATTAGATGTTATTATGTTAAATAAGATTTTATTTTAAACATAATTAAAAATCTAACTTAATCATAAACCAAAGTAATTTTAAATTTTAAATTAAATTCTTATTACATAATTAAGGATTACGAATTAGATGATGAGGACAGGCTACTGTTCCTCAATTACCGTATGTTTTATTTTACCGGTAAACGGTAAATTAACAATCGTATTGCCGGTAAAACCGGTAAATTTCGGTAATAAACATTTTACCAGAAATTAAAACAAAATCATGGTTTAATTGAAAAAAAAACATTACAATATGTTTATTTCATACATATTATATAAAAGAAATCATTCAAGAAAAGAACTAAATACAAAAATTTAAATTATTCATTATTTTTGTTAACATTTTGTTTCAAAAAGAAATATTTAAGGAAAACGATAATGTGCAAATTTTCATCCGATAACCTAGTTCTTATTTTAGTGCAAACTCGGCTCGCTATGGAGAGTGTTCTTTCATTGTCTGTAGATGTTGGTTTTGCGGTTTGCAGAGCTTCGAACAAAAGTGTGAGATTATGACTTTTTTCCCCGGATACTTCAAAAAATAAAAACTCTTTGTGGACTAATGATGATAATCCTACTGGTTTACTGGAAATGGAAACCATAGCTGTAGAAATAGCTTTTTGAAATTGAGATTTCAAGTCAGTATTTAAAAGGTCAGTCTCGACATTATCTTCTGAATCTGATTCTGCTGATTCATCTGATTTGAATAATCTTTCAATTATTTTTTTCCCAAATGCCACTGTCGATAACTTTGAACAGTAATCAAAGTGAACATTTCGTTTCATTAAATTTTTTGGATGAAGCATGTACTGTACAAGAGACAATAATTTAATATTATGTCTTTTATCAATTTCTCTTTTCAAACAAACTAAGAAGTTAGAAGTTATTGGTGAATCGGTATTTTTTTCCAATGTTGAACATAACAATTCAATTACACTTTCCGCGGTAAATAGTGTAGCATCATTTCTTGCTAAGGCTTCTGCGGCAATCCGAACTGGCTCTAAAATTTTTTGAATGTTTATCAAATATTTTTCGTCTATTCTGGCTAACAAATGAAGAGAATTAAAATATTCTAAGGCTTCTTTTACTTCTTCTTTTACTTGTAAATATCGTTCTATCATGGGATCGATGGAATTCCAACGTGTCTTTATATCTATTTTTAATTCCAGTTCTTTGCCAAGTCGAGTTTTTATCTTCTCTTGCATAAAATCATTTTTCAATGACGATAATCGAAAATATTTAATGACGCTGCGTAAGGCTTGCAATTGAATGAAAAAAATTGAATGACTGTATTCATCATTTTCAATTGCCTCGTTTATCTTTTCAATTATCATATGGTTATCTGGTTCAGCAGAGTCACCATCATCAATGTCAGCGTCACTGTCATATTTCTCTTCCAAAATAATGTTTTTCTCATTTGCAATTGAACTCTGGTCAGTTTCATCAACATATATTTTTGGTAGAAAAACTTGGTTACTGATAAATGTAGTGCTTGGTTTAAGCATAATACCGGTTTTTTTTTATTTTTTACATAATCTGCATATAGCTTCTTTATTACTGTCTTTTCACTTTTCAAAATGCTCCCAAACATTTGAAGAACCCATATTCTATTTAAACAATATTCTATTTATTAAAAAATATTAATTTTTCAATATAATTTTATTTTAATAATAAATCAATAACGTTATAGATAAATCTTATATTACTTACGAGATTTTTTGTTTCTAAAAATTTGTTTCTATGTATTACGAAATATTATTTATTTTAAATAAAAAATCACAAAATCACATGCACAGTTCTTTAAGTAATTCAGTTTTACTGATTTTTATATTTATTGTTATAGGATAAATATAATATTTTTTTATTTTGCACAATAACCGTATTACCGGTAATTTAGTAAATATTTTTACCGGTAAACGGTAATGTAAAAATGCGCAATTTACCGGTAAACGGTAAAGGTTTTTACCGGTAGAGGAACTATAGGACAGGCCCATCGACACATTCTCTCTTAATTAATATTATAAAATAGAGTCAAACAAATGCAAGTAAATGTATTTTCAGAAAATCGAGAATTATATCAATATCGAGAACAACTCAATCAACAAGAACGACAATAATCGATTAGATTTTTCTATGTGATTCAATAAACAATAAACTCATCTATCGACTCTGATATTTTACAATATATATAATGATTGAAATTCAATTGATTTATTTTATTGGTTGAGTTTAATGGAGCGAAAATACATAACATAAAAACCGCACCAAATTGAATTAAAATCTATGATCATACACCAAATAATATAAAATGAAGTATACAACACATTGAGGATAAATAAAACACGTATAATAAAATAAAGGAACACAAGAAGTTGCAATCACCAACAAAATATGATATTTAATATTTTTATAATGGTACAAACTATAATAAGAATAAGTTACATATAAAATATGTAATATAAATAAATAAAATCGAATTGATATAATATAAATAAAAAGACCGAAAAATGTAAAGTAATAAAATAAATATTTGTGATTAAAAAAGTGAAAATAGACTAAAATTGATTTTGTTATTGTCATTGAATCTGTTCTCCAACGATGAGATGATTGAATTCAAGTATGGTATAAAGACAGATATTCGAAAGTATTCTTCAACAGTTGAACCACCATTATTTGAACGGTGTGTTTGCCCCTTACCTTGTCTGGGAATTGTCAACTGGATGTTTAATTGTTCTGCCGATTTCTCACTTTGAGAAATAATGGTCTTAAAAACTCTTCGGTATTTTGTCTGTGCTGCATTTTAGCTCCATTCCCTTTTATCAATACTCACAAACCTTTCATCTTTTTTTCTCAAGTAAAATAATATTGTTCGACAAACACTTCAAAAAATGCAAAAAAATGAAAAGAAATATTGATCTTTGGTTGAAAATGAAGATAAACAATTTGAATTTAAAAATAATCAATCAGTAAATAAGAAAATAAAGGATTTATTGATAATTATTAAGCTTTACAATTTGTCGATAAGTACCTTTATTATTTTCATTATTAATCAATTTATTTATAAATCAATATTTGAGTGAATTAAATAAAAACAGTGTTTAACATTAAAATCAAACAGTTAACCTCTTTAAATTAAATTTTTTTTGTCTTGGGTTTTTCCAACATTGTTTGAGCGCATCTATTAAAATGTGTTTAAATTAATCGAAAAATAGAATGGTTTGGAAAGTCCTTACGGACGCCCATGTATACATATATCGAGAATATATTAATTATGAATATAATAATTATATATAAAATGATGATTGCTTGGTAGCAGCATTTATTATTTAAAACAATAAAATGATAATTTAAGCCTTTTGCTGCAAATAATGTATTTAATGAAAGAATTTTCGACTATACGATAGTCCTTGTCAATCTTGTTAATATATTAAAATTTTGCCAATTGAACCATATAGAGAAGAGCCCAAAAAGTGCGACGATTTTTCACTGAGAATCCTTAATATGCAGAGGCTTGTTGTTGAAAACCAGATGAATTAAAAAGACGAATGTATTTATATTTAGCCATTTGACCACTGTTGGGACGTATATGTCCCAGTCAAATTTAAAAAATATGTAGATGCCTTATTCTCTGTGCTATTACAACCAACGCTTGTCCTACTCGTGTTTATAGTATTTTCGACTAGTTTCGTCAATACTTGTTAATATAAGTTCTGCTGGCTAGCAAACGTAACATTTTATTTTATTCGTTGTCACAGTTTACAGCATGTGCTTTGTGAAATAGTGGTTATAATACCTACATTATTGTTTATTTTGGGAAGTATTTATATCAAAAGGTAAGCACATTTATTTTTTTGTGTATATGTTTGTATTTTTTTATAAAACTGCATGTAATAACAGTTTTTGCCTTAAATTTAGTTAGTGGGACATATATGTCCCGCACTCAAATTTTCAAATTTGCAGCATAGGAAAAATTTGAAATCAACATTACACGTTTTAAACAAACGACATCTACAAATACCTGCTAACAATTATAGACAGGAAATCCAACTGGTTCGAAGTAATCCCAATAAAAGAAATCACCACAAAAAATATCTGCGAAATGATCGAACTAAATTGGATAGCTCGTTATGGCCAACCGAAAACAATTATAACTGATCAAGGCAGACAGTTCAAATCAGAAATGTTCAAAATGATCTACCACAAATACAACATCAAAAGGAATCGAACAACAGCTTACAACCCATAATCAAACGGAAAAATTGAACTGTTCCACAGAACATTAAAAGAAAGAATCAGAACAAAAGCCAACGATCAAAACTGGTTAAACCAACTACCCACAATACTAATTGGACTGAGAAATAGCCAAAACTCAACAGATAATAAAAGTCCAGCATACAAGGTTTTCGGAAAAGCTACAAATTTGCCATCACTTAAATCAAATACAACTAAAATCACTGAAAACATCAAACAAATAAAAAACAAAAACAGCGAAGCCACTGAACAGAAACCAAAAGGAATTTTAAAAAGGAAACCGGACTCTGAATTGGATGGAAAAACAGTGCTAACAACTGATTTTATCGGCTGTTAGGAATAAGACGAAGTTCTCTTGCATAGGTCATTCTAGTATTTATCAGTTTGGGAGATACGGTTCTTACTGCTCTTTTTTTTATTCTCTTGCGCGTTATAGATAGCGCTTTTAATGTTTTCGATATTTTTGACTGAGAAAATGAGAGACCTGAGTTAAATAGCTTGTCTTGCATGCCTCTCTGTGTCAAGCTTGTGTTGGGCTAGAACTGATTTCTAGACCCAAACTACTAATTGTGACTGAAACGTGCAGGTACACAACATGTAAAAAGCAAAAAGTATAGTTAAATTTGGAAAACCACACAAAATAAACAATAGTAATTAAAGGAAAAAAACAACAAAAACCTAAACCTTGAAATTAAATAAAATTATACAAAAGCAAGAAGTGATGCAAAAACTAACTCAAAAATAACCAAATAAACATAGAAGTACCAAAAGCAAACTCGAATAACTTAAAAGACGATAAAAACAGTAAAACATTCCAGAAAAACCCAGAACATTCTATAAAAATGGCGATGACCAACACAAAAGTCATCTAGAACAACAAAAGTTAAGGAAAATAAATAAATTAGTATAAAAAATAAAAAATCTCAAAAAGAAATTCATAAAAACATCAGTTAAAATAAAAATTAAATTAAAAGTAAAATAGAATGTTCTGGAACCGTTCCAAATCCATCATGGACGTAAAATTAATGAAAAATAATTAAAAAATAAAAATATAAAAATAAAAACAAAAATTATGGCACAAAAATTGCCATTAAAAATAGCAAAATCGTAAAATAGAAAATTCTGGAATAAAAAGAATTCGAGTTTGTTTTAATGCATCAATACATACACGTGTACAAAATAGGTATATATACTGACACGTTTCAGTCACAATCATCACTTTTTATGCCAATATTTTATTGTTGAAAATCTTACGAAAACTTATAGTGAGTAATTTTTCATTGATATGTGTTTTACGTAATTATTTTAATGTTAACATATGTTTCATGTAATCATTTGAAATGTAATCTACCTTTAATTAACATATTTAAAGACCTATGATTTTTCTCATTATAAAATTTTTTTTTTCGACTGATCAGCGACGTCTTAGTGCGTCTCTATTCAGTCCTGCATTCGATAGTAATGCAGCCTTCTAAAATGAAACATGCAGACATGCACCATATATATATATATATAAAATTTTTTTTTGTTCGGTCATCGGAGGTCGGCCACTTCATGGTTCTACCAGTGGAGTTGTGTCGATAAAACCCCTCCGCCATGGCTCTATATACTTTATTTATCGGTCGACAGTGATGTTTCGACTCAACACAACAGTAAGGCTTGTCGTAGCGGTCACAGTGGGGCCGTGTAAGCAAGCATTCTTCACGAGTTCGAATGCAGTACACACTTAAATTCAACATTAAAAATCTCATACATTACTTCACACTAAGGTCTTAATTGAGTAGATCTCAGACCCAAATTGAACACAGCAATTACAATTCAGTTAATGTAGTCGGTTAAGACCTCTCCACTTATGCGTTTGTCGAACATCGTTAATGAATAAAATTTTTGTAAAGGACGTAAGGATTTTTCTCGGATCTAATGATGAGGATAGCCTCTCGAAGTTCGACAAGTGTAAAGGATGAAATAGATTCAATTAAGTATAAACCCTTAGCGAGTGGTATATATCCTTATCTCAGGATTAAAATGTAGTATTGCCAATACCCAAATCAATCAAGAGTTAGGGTCATACTATAGAGATAACTAACTTCCTTTATTTTCCACTTATGAATCAATATCAATGAAGTATTATTGGTTTGGAAGAGGTAATATCATCAATTATAAACTATTATCGATAAAATCTGTTCAATTATAAAATAAAACTTTTTATGTGAATGTCTATTCAACTATAAATTTATATCTATTCAACCATAAAGTTACATTAGCAACTATAACATAGATATGCGCGATCCTAACTTACTATTCAATTCATCCCTCAGTTAGGAATTACAATCGAGAAACTCGTATAAAATTGTAAGTGATTTTCTTGATAAATGATAAATCATACTTGAATTTAGGTACTAGGTCTAAACTAAAAGTCTTTCGAAATCGTTTAACTATGAGTATATACGTGTTAGATTATATAGAAAGCATGAATTATAGGTGTACTCTGATCATTAAACTACTAGAGATATATTGGTTAAATTATAAAAGGTGGTTATAATCATGTATATAATATAAGTCAAAAATATGCTCTAATCATTAAACCATAAGATAAAGATTAGTTACATTATACATTATGACTATAAACTGTATATAACCTCTAAATCAAAATCGTACTAAACTATAAAGTGCCTATTCGTTAAAATTATAACTACAAATTATTTATGAAAAAGGAAAAAATATATAAATTATAAAATAGAATTATAACTTGTATATAAAGCATAAATTAAAAGTATACTCTAATCGTGAATTCTAAATTATAACATCAAGCATAATATATATCTAGTTATGTGTGAATTATACGAGTAGGTTATTCGTAAAAAACCAGACTACAACTAGTTGTAGATCAAATCCCGATTACCAAAATATAAACTATAACTAATTATATATAGACATTGAGAGTAAAATATAAAGTACAATTCATTATATATGAAACCTATCGGTATGTTATTCCTAAAAGGGTAAATTATGAATAAATTTTAGTTACAAAAATATAAATTATAACTAATTATATAGTTCGATCATAAAGTATAAAGTGTAAATAATTATATAGATTATATAAATATATTGTTCTCAAAAATTTAAATTACAAACGATGTAAATTATAAATCATGATATTATATATACATAAAGTATCTAGGTATCCCAAAATATAGTTATAGATGAATGTTAGCTACAACCGCAAATGATTACGCTCAATTTCCGATCTTAAAGAAGCTCAATGATAGATAGTCGTATTGTGAGCCATTACATATAAATTACGAATGGTAGAGATCCCTGCAAAGTGGTAATGCATAGCAATCCGAAATACAAACCTGGGAAACAGCAAGTACCCATAAGATGCCGTCAAAATTTGTTCTACCTCTAAATCATGTATTATAATATAAAGTTATAAATTACAGGTGTTAAGGTTTCAATACCCGACTATGTTTTAGATATTTATACTAGCAAAAGGATCATGGGAGTGGAAATCGGTTGTTAAATTATTTCGCAGACAAAGTAGAGATTGACCTGCTATGTTCCAGCGGTGGCCGGTTTTAGAGTGACCTGAGACTCTGATCTTCCAAAAAATCTTAGCATGATCGCTCCCAGGAATAGGGATTTCTAAAAATCGGTGTCGTTCAAGCATAACCTATAAAATCACATCAATAAGGTGATGACAGAGGATACCCTAAGCTTCGTATGGAATCAACGGTGACGATATAACGTATGAGTGGGATATGGTTTATAAATTAATAGACAACTTACTAAATTCCCATACAGCAAAATTCCAAAACGTCGACGAGAACTGAGAGCAAGTTAACGTCGAAAATTAAAGAAACTTTCCATAAGATACAGGTCGGAATCATGACCCACTTTCATGTCAAATCTGAAAGCGCATATACCTGAATTGCTAAAGTTGTTATGAAAATATTAGCAGTATACACCCCTTGAACGACTTCACCGACGAAGGAGCATTGGAACCCAGTTCCACAATAAACCCGTTCGCCAGCGAAATCTTTCTCTAGGGCTAATTATATCAGAATAGCATAAGCTGAATTGTAACAATCCAGATTAAATGTAATTGCAAACCGAATATACACCACGATGTAAATAATTATGTAATAATGTTAATTCCATAAAACAACCAGATTCCTGTTTTAATTTTTAATAAAGTTAACCAAACCAAAATTTCGGCGATTTGGAAACAACCACGAGCAAAATATAAATTTTCAGGGTACAATATGTTTTTTTTTGTTACTTACTGAACGGGTATTAAAATGTTCGTTAGGATATTTTCTTTCGATGTTTCTAGGTTGAGGCTATAGAGTGATGATAAGTATCGACTTCCCATTCTTGCTATAAATTTGTCATCTAACTCACGACAAGGCACACTATCATCAGCAGGGGGTAACTATTCGCTCGAATCACGGCTTTACGTCTTAGTAAAACGATAAGAAAGATGAAATTTTAAAAGGAAACTATCATTAACCATTCTCATTTAATCACAGAATGTCGCAAGCAGTGGTCCCGACGAAGCAGAATATAGGCAAATGATAACGCGGCTCCGGACCCGGTACATCTGGTACCGGATCCACGATTGGAATCGGGGGTTGGACCTAGATAATTATGGCCCGGTCATTCGGAGTGGCCCAGAGCCCGACGCCCCAGCGTGGGTAAAAGTAGAGCCCACCAACAACGTGTTATGGGAAGCCCGCGATCGAGCGGCCGACGAGGTAGTAGAGGCCCAGAAGCGGCTGAGGAGACTCGAGCTCCAACTCAAAGCCGAAATAATGGGAGTAACTCCTGAAGAGCTGGAGGAGACAGATGCCCCTCCACGAAAACGGGGAAGGCCCCGTAAGAACCCGGCCTAACCTATCAATAGTAACAATTCGGGCGAACTATTTAATCTAATTAGTGATACTATGTGGTGTTTGAATTTTTGTTTTGTAACAACTATGACGAACTGTAGCGATTTTTATTATTAAAACTTTTCGGTCGTACGTATTCATAATATAATACATCATCTTTTAGCCATTATATAGAAGTCTTATTGCGTATGGGGTGTCTCCAAGGACGGGATAACCCCCCCCCCTACTCTTCAGTCCTAATTTTATGAAAATAATCAAATTACCTTTATGCACATGGAAACGAGCGACGAAATTTTATTATTGTTCTCCTTCAGTGTACAAGCTACTTGAAAATCTACGAAAGGACCGCGAACAGGCCCAGCAACAATCCGAGGACCTTCGAAGTCGAGTTGAGAAGCTCAAAATCAAGTGCCGAGAACTCGAAGGCACCTGGTTCAGTCCGGCTGAGATGAAGAAGCGGACAATGCACATCTCACGACTCCAGCTCCAGGCGGAGCAAGACCAACTCGAAATCCGAGCATTAAAGCTACAAGTACGCTCGCTCGAGAGCAAACGGAATGAAAGATTCATCCAGGACGCCCTCCAAGAGCAGATTCGTCCTCTTCAGGTGGAGCTAGCCAAGATATACCCACCTGCCCAGACAAGCAAGCCGAAACGTAAACGGCTAGGGCGGAATACCCGGGAAGAACTGAAAAGGACCTGGCTGGCCGAGCAAGAAAAATCAAAAGACCCTGCAGTCACTCCACGATCCCGAGGGACGTTTGAGAGTGTAACCCCTCCTGAGTAAAACATACCTTGTAACACAGTAATGATTAAATAAATGATTCTTGTTGTCTAACGAGTGTGTGATTAAACTTTGTGGTTGTCTAAAATAAGGTGGTTGACAGAAAAGCGTTTGGGGAAACAATCTCGATGAGGGACCGAAACAAATCGGACACGTGCCTTCTATCGGCGTCCGTGAACCCATAGAGTGCTCGACAATTACAGTGCTTGACGCGCTCACTTTTTGCGAGTACTCAACCCCTTGGTACAGTACCAACGTTGATTGCTCGACGGGTACCAAGAGGAAAACAATGTTGTATTCTGGGTTACGCTGGTAACAGCACTTAAACATTCAACCACCAGTAACCCACCACTTGGATCTTCTTGAATTATTTGATTTAGTTGGACATTTACATTAGAATCCAATGGTTGAGGTTTTGGTCATGATTTTTTAAGTGTAGTACTTAGGCTGCTGCCAGTTTCAACACACGCATGTATTTTTCGAAGTGTTGAACCAACTGCAGCAATGCTTAAATTGAAGGTCGTGGCAATAAATGCCGTTGTTTGGTTCGCGTCTTTCAACCGTTAATTTGTTGTTATGGCTTCGTTGGTGATTACCTGGTGTTGTTTACGCTTAGACTTTGTTGTATTGTTGTTATTTGCATCAGGATTGGACTAGTTCATCATGAATTTTAAATCGTTTCTTTTTATTATTTTTAAAATGATCCAAAACAATAAATTAATTCTAAAATCATTTTGATTAATTTATAATTTAGAATAATTAATTTATAATTTTTGAATAATTACTTTATAATTTTATATAAATGATTTTAGAATATGGAATAAATGATTTATAATTATGAATAGTCGCTTTATAATAAGGAATAACCCTGTAATAACAAAAACCATTCACGAAAGGTTTCGAATCCAAATACGAAGGTTCATTCAAACTCCTAGATATCAACAAAAACGTCGCCACAATAATTAAATATAACAATAAAATGAAAATAAACATAAGGCGAATAGAACCTTACCAACATAACCAAAACCCGCAAAACAATCCACCAAAAGACAAAACACAAACTCAAACACAAACAAAAACACAACCAAACCACAAAAACATCACATTCAATTACAACAACTCAATAAAACTATTCGACAAAGACACAATAATCACACCAATATACAAGAAACAATACAACGACTGTCTTAAATAAAACCGAAACATAAAAAAAAACAAACAAAACAAAAAACACGCACAAACAATGCTGATTGTACAGTTTTTATTGATTTCGTTGTAAATATGGAGCAAATTGTAAATATTTTTCTTTGTCCAGGTTGTATTAAAA
>CAUHTR010000622.1:0-115092 GCA_959609185.1 Schmidtea polychroa | reverse complement strand
TCACAATTCCTATACAATGAATTTTGATCAAAAAAATTTGTATCATTTATATATTTCACATTTTAAATGAATATATTTTATTGTTTTATTTGAATTTAAAGATCTTTTAAAAAATTATTACTTTTTGTATTTTAATGTATTATAATATCAACTTAAATTGGCGTAAATTTAAAATTAATTTTTTTGTCATCTCTTAAGTATTTTATAATTTATGCAAAATGAATTCATCCAATTATGGAAAATCTCCCAAAGTCAAAAGAAATAAAACTGAATTAGATATCGAACGATTTAGAGCAGAAGGGAAATGGTTTAAATCTCGAGATTTAGCACTTCAGTTTCGAAATGAAAAACCATCTTCACCGTTAGGCTCATTATATGCTATAGTGATGGCAGAAGTGAAATTAGAAGTGACTACTAATGATAAAGATATTATACCAATTGATGATGCTCGAGAAATTAAAACTTATATTGATGATGCTATCAATTCAATTGATGATGGATATAAATTAGAAGCAAAATTATTGTTATCTAAATGGAAATATACTCAAAGAAAATATGTAGATGCAATTAATGACTTAGAAGCTTTAAATTTAAAAAATATAAAAATTGAACAGGGTAGTTCTCGATTAACAAAACTGATTGCTGAAGGATTCGCAATAATTGGTTTATCTATGGAAGAAAGGATTGACTCAGACAAAAACAAAATTTTAAGCAAGGATAATTATGATAAAATTATGGACAATCTTGAAATGGCTGGGGATTTATGTATCTATCATTTACAAGAATTAGACAAATCTATTGGTACAACTTCGATCGCTATTGGAGCAAATGACGATATAGATTATCGAGGACTAGTTTCAAAGCTTATAAGTAAAGCTATTCAAAGATCACCAATAATTGCTATTAAAAATAATAACTTACAAAAAGCTGTTGATCGATACCGCCAGTTATTGAGATATTGCGAAACTGATAGTACAAAATCTTTACGGCAAACTCTCAGTAGACAATTAGCGGAAGTATTATTAAGAGGTGTATGTTTGAGTAATTATGTGAAATATGAAGTCGAAACGGAAAGAAATCCAAATCAATCCAGTATGATTCCGAGCACCGCAGCAATGTGGAAACAACCAATGAAATACCCAAGCGAAAGATTTTGCCCATCAGATCATAATCAAGAAGTCGTCCTATTGTTACTTATCAGTGAATTTCTTGCTAACCAAGAAGCTGTTCTTAATAGATCTAGTGAATTGAAAGAAGCAAGAATATCGACATTATATAATTCCCAAGCTGTTTACGATTTATTGGCAATAGCACTAGCAAGGAGGCATTGTTTTTCTTACTTATCCCAATTGCAGCAACACGCATTGAAATTTTCATATAAAGAGTTTCATAGTTGGTTTCAATTGGCATTGTCATTAATGAGTGGCGGACAACATTATAGGGCTTATTTGGTGTTGAAAGAATGCCAAAGAATCGATGATAATAAACCAATGGTATTTATTCTCGGGGCAGCTTTGTGTTTGGAACGACTGCAGAAAATCGAAGAAGGAATCCAAATGGCCCAGCGGGCCCAAGAACTTTATGTGAATGCCGGTTGTGCAAATATGTTATCCCGGGCTCGTTTATTGATAGGAAGGGGAATTTCCCAATTAGCCATGAAAACGAGAGTTGTAGAAGAACGAAGATCACTTCAACAGAAAGCCATAAAACAATTTGAAGTAGCTGCACAAGATGATCCGTTAGATTACCAGAGCCGATATCAGTTGGCTGTAGAACAGGCTTGTGCAAGGCAAATAAAATCAGCATTGGAATCTTGTCTGGCAGCAATCCGTTTGACGGGAAATCATTGTGCATCGCTTCATTTGTTGGCGTTGTTATACAGTGCAACATCACGATTACAGGACGCTTGTAAAGTAATTGAAGGAGCAATTATGGAGCATCCGACTGATATTTCGTTGCATAAAACCCACTCTCGACTTAAGCTAGCATTAAACGGACCGGAAGCAGCATTAAAAGCCTATCGGGGTGTTTTGGCAGGCGACTAAAGATCAGGAAAATGATGCAGGCCCACCGAGCGCGATTGTTAACGGGTCAATAACGGCGAGTAAATTCGAAACCAATTCATCGGTAATGGGTATATCCGGTCAATTGGAAGATAGTAAACAATGCCATATGGAATCTTTATTGGGATTGGCTGAACTTTATTTGGACTGTAACATGGTCAGTGAGTGCATATCGTTTCTTGATAATGTCTCGACTATGGGTGGGCATAATCAACTTTTATATTTGCGAGCAAGGAGTACTAGAAGAACAAAATCAGCTTAAAGAGGCAAGGACAATGTACGAAAACGCATTATCAGTAAATGGCTGCCATCTAAAGGCCCAACAAAGACTGGTAAATTTTAAAATATTTATTATTTACAGCAATTTTTTTATCGGTAAAATCTTTAATTTTTGTATTTTATCCTTCATGATCAATTTTATGGTGTTCTAGTTCAATAGTATCAATTTTTTAATTATATATATATATTTATCGATAAATAAATTTCTAGTTCAATAGTATCAATTTTTAATTATATATATATTTATCGATAAATTTGTGATTACGTTTAATTTATTGATCTATTGTGATTAAATTTAAATTAATTTACAAAAAATGAAATTTCTTTATACTCTACTTGGTAACTGTTCTCTCAAAATATAATAAGTTTAAAAAAAATTCTAATATAGCTAATTAATTAAATTAATTTTTAAACTATACCCAGTTTCCGCATTTTGATTGGTTCATTTGATTATAGGTAACAGACTTATTTTAAAATATTAGTAACTAAAACGGTTGTTTTGTAGTGTAAAAATATAATTTTTAAGCACTGATTTTTTTTCCATTGAATTTATTAAAAAGAGAGCTTGAAGACTATAAATCAGTGCAATTCACTTGAAAAAGGCAGTGCCGAAAATTCGTGAGTATCAAAAACATCGACATATTACTGATTTATAGTCTTCAAGCTCTCTTTTTATAATATTAATTATCTAGCACTTTATTATATATAAAACAAAAATCTATTAAAAATCTGTTTTGCGGAAAAAACATGACTACAATAACCCATAGATTGAATCGGATGTTCGCCTTAAACTGACAGACATTGAGCCCGATATTTCTTCTTCAGTTAATAATAAACAGGCCCAACCTTTTCATTAACTATTTTTAAGTCATAAATTAGTTTAGCTTTGGAGTCGGAGTCGTACTCTGAAAATTTCGACGGTTGGAGTCGGAGTTGGTACTTTTTTTACGACTCACCCCTGGTCATAATTATATTTTATTTATATGTTTATTACAAATCTCCATTGCATTTTATACCCCATTAAAAAATTAGGTTTACCGGTACGCCATCAAATTGTTTACAACGTTCAGGTACTGGTACTATGGAAAGGTTGGGAACCCCTGATCTAGCATGTAATTTTAAGTCTTATGATTATTCAAAATTTAGTTACGTAACTGCAAATTTTAGGGCTTCAAACAAAATTTATTTTGAGAACTTCTTGGATGCTGAACATTTTGAACGAATGAAATACGTTACGAAATAATTTGAGAAATTTTAAATAAATATAAAGAATATTTTTGTATAAGAAATAAAATACAGTAGTCCCTCGTATAACACGGTTAATTCGTACCGTGCTATATCGAAACCGTGTTATACGAAACTTTTTTAAACTAAGATATAATATATATGTGATAATATAATATATACTAGATATTAAATAAATCAACGATAATATAATTTAACTTAGATATACCGTGTTGTAATCGAAACCTTATTTAAGTTCTATCGAACCGTGTTATACGAAACTTTGAAATAATATAAATCAAGGTAATGTGTACCGTGTTATATCGAAACCAAGTCTTAGGTGTAAAATTTTATTATAGCTGAAATTTCGGATTTTTTTATCTATCCATATAATAAGAGCATATTCCATTTTTACGATATCTATATCTTGTTTGCGGGATATACGTTTAGCACCTCGCGAACAACCACCACAAACATTTTTTCTAATTTCTTTTTCATTTTTAATATAGTTCGAATAGTAGCTTCGTTAAAATTTAATGATTTTCCAATCGATGAAGGTTTTTCTCCACATTTTATACGATCTAAAATTCATATTTTTTCTTCGAGTGAAATAAATTTTCGTTTAAATTTTTGCTTGTTAATTTTGTCAGACATTATCTAAATTTAGGAAACAAAATTAGCTTTACTATAAACATTACAACTTAATTTTTAACATACCTGATATAAAAATTCTTATGAACTTATAGACTTTCAAAAGATGGCTATTATTATTTACTATGTATGTACTTTTTTTCTATTTATTTTCCAAAATATTAAAAACAATGCAAGCAAAAATTTTATCAACTTCATTTACAAAGAACAAAGCGATACTCATTTCCCTGCTATTCGCCTTATTAAACGCAATTTAAAAAAATACAACGGAATATATACATAACATATTCAATTTTTTGAAAACGTTATGTTATAAATTTCAAGTCTTATACCGTGTAATATCGAAACCGTGTTATACAAATACCGTTTTATACGAAGGACTACTGTACAAATTAAAATTTGTTTTTACTTCGTTCAACCCAGAAAATATTTAATTTTTACTTATAATTGTTGAATTAACCGTTTGTTCCAGACGTTCAACAATATATAATGGCCATTAAAAAGTCATACCACGATATCTACCATTCGTATACTAAAAATTTTATGCTAAAAATAATAACTTATTAAAATTAATTCCGTCCGCAAACGGTTAATATTATTGTTCGATGGGTTAAAATTTATCATTTGACTCTTAGTGTTCTCGATCAAAATAAGAACTCAACATANGGGTTAAAACTTATCATTTGACTCTTAGTGTTCTCGATCAAAATAAGAACTCAACATACTACATTCTATTTAAACCACAAAAAAAAATTCCAATTTCCACTGACACTATAAGACTTTTTGCTTGATATGTGGAGTTGAAAAATAGCAGTTCGCTTGAAAATTATTACTTGAACAATTGCTATCAATTATTAGGCTTCAATAAGACAATGTGTAAAAATGCATACTTTTTATCTCATTAAAAATTGACATTCTACTACTTTTAAACAAGTTAGTCACTGCCAATGATATTTGACCCATCCACGGGTCAAAGTGATTAGCTCTACTTTTTGAATGTTTTTTTAAAATTTTAATACCCAAAGATTCATATTTGACTTTTTATATTTAAATACACTTCTTTAATAATTATAATTAGGTTTAATGCTAATAGATGCACATTTGAATATAAATGTTAAAATAAATTTAAAAAGCAAAGCAAAAAAATTAGTTTCATCTACTTTTCCTTTGTTGAGTTAATCGATTTGGCAAATAAGCGGTTTCTTTATTTTTATAACTTACCGTCAATATGTTTGTCGTAGAAATATTTATTAATCTAAATCATGGTTTTCCAAAGTTTAAAGTATTCTTCAGGAAAGTTTTGATTTTCAAGTAAACACATGAGAAATCGGTAAAGGGTTTACTTAGAAAGTGAGACAACATGATATTTACTTTAAATAATAAATTTTTAGGAGAACAGTTTGTGTGGGAATCGCTTACAACCTATAAAATTTTGACCTTTTAATATTCATTTAGCGACAGCATTTCAAATATTTAGAACAGGGGTTTCCAAAGTTTTGTTTAGGAGGGCCAAATTCAAAATATTTGACGGAACAAAATACAAAAATGTTTTTAAAAAAGTAATAATAGACTTCCTCACAAAAGAATGCTGCCTTTACTGATAAATTATATTTTTTATTGTTTGAAATTTGTTTTTATATGAATCTTTGAAGTCACAAGTATAAATAGTTTTGCATTTAGTCTGAATTCGCTTGAACTGAACTTTTTTAAAATAAAAATACAAAATATTTTTTAAAATTAAGATCTCCTACCTTTGGCAGTTTGTGGGCTGCATTTCAACAGTTCGAGGACCGCAATTTGGGAACCCCCGATTTAGAAGATTTAAATACTTTTTCCATATATTCTTTTTCTAATAATTATATACATCTATATAAAATAACAAAGTATACCAATAATTATTTCCATTTATTAGTTATGATAAATATTCATTATTAACAAACAAATATTTTTCATCCTAATGATTACAACATTTTCAGGGAAAATTACTTCAAAAATTAACTCAGTATCAATTCGCAGAAAAAGTGCTGAGAGATGCACTGAGTCTTGATCCAAATAACAGTTTGACTTGGCAGTTGTTAGGTGAATTGTTTACTGAAATGTGTTCTTTGAGTAATTTTGTTGAACTCACTGATCTATCTGATGAAGACTTGGAAAGAAATCTACAATTTAAAGATGTAAATGACAGAGAAGAAAGTCTTGGAAGTTTTGATCTATCTTTTAATTATCCACAAGACTACGAAAACTCGTACTCAAGATTGTCATTAAATGCTCACAGTCATCAGGAAATGGTTGCATACGCCACTAAATGTTTGACCGTTGCTGCTGATCTCGAATTAACTGAGCCCATAGAATCATTTTATATCCTCCCAAGAGCAATAAAGCAACTATGGTAACAAGAGATTATCACTCACAAAATCATCCATAGATTACATAATATATTTTGTGATTAGAGTTTACAATAGATGATTTTTCTTTTTTATTATTGAAGTATTTTCACTGCTAGGGATAAACGTCATAATACGGACTAGATTAATAATTTCAAATGGGGGAATTTCTTAAATAAAAATTTAAGAAAAAACAAATACAATTTTTTTCTTTGACTTTTAATAAATAATTGAAGTCGCTAAACTATTGACTCTGTTCTTTTTATATCGAATAAATAACGAAATCAACTAACGTACACTCATCCCCTGATTCGCGCGGTAGATACATTCTTACGCTTAAATAGAAACCGCGTAAAAAGGCAAGGAATTCATACAAAAATATAATATAGGTTCCATTATATAGAAAATTGCGTAAATGAACTCTTTGATTTTATATAAAATTTGAAGATTCGTTCCGAAAAATCCCCACTGAACGTTACAAAATGTATCAAAACAAAAAATGTATTTTCTCGATTGCTTTAAAGTGAAACCGCGTAAATCGGGGGATGAGTGTATATTAATACTGAATTAATTGCTACTGATTCACACGATTGACAATTTTCAATAATGTTAGAAGTGTTGGGCTAGATTCTGAACTGAATTCTAGATTCAAAAATCTTGAAAATGTAACGAAATGTGGTGGTACATTACACGCACACCTAACATTAAGTTTATTCAAATAAACTACATACAACACCAAATAAACAACTATAATAATGAGTAAAAATAACAGAGAATAAAAACATCTAAATTAAGAAATAAAACGAAACAAATGCAAAAATTATCACATGAAAATTGACTCAAATAAAACAGAACAGCACAAATTACAAAAACAAACTCGAATGAAGTTGAAAAAACTGT
Source organism: Schmidtea polychroa (assembly GCA_959609185.1). Lineage (NCBI taxonomy): Eukaryota > Metazoa > Platyhelminthes > Tricladida > Dugesiidae > Schmidtea > Schmidtea polychroa. The sequence continues at coordinate 107,591 of CAUHTR010000622.1, read as the reverse complement.
AGAAAACCCAAAATAAAAGAAAATCTTAGACAAAAACCCAGAACAATCCATATAAATGGCGAAATCCATCATGGATGCCATTTAATACAATACAAGTTATCCAAAATAAATAATTTAAAAATAAAAATCCTAAAAAAGAATCCATAAAAAATGATTCTAAAATAAAAATTAAAATAAATTTGATATGGAAGGTTCTGGAAATGCCCAAATCCATCACGGAGGCAAATTTAATAAAAAAAAAATCAAAAATAAAATTTTAAAAATGAAAACAAAAATTATGGCACAAAAATCGAGATCAAAATCGTTAAAAATCAAAAATAGAATGTTCTAGAATTAAAAAGAATTTGAATTTGTTTTACTCCATTAATGCACACACACTTACTCGCACACAGAAAATAGGTATATATACCGCCACATTTCTATCACAACTTAATCACACTTTCCCAAAATTTACTTTATTATTTGTATTATCCCGAACCAACTAAATCAGTAAGCTAGTTTATAAATGCTAAATTTTTCTATGTTAATGAATCCATATTTAAATGCTGCTACATTTTACCTTTTCTTTTGTTTCCATTTACATTTGTGCAAGAGTGCTTAACGTCGCCGTGATCGTAAATTGCATGCGACGTTAACCAGCCCTACATCCAATGAAATAATCACAATGAATCACGGGTCTACGACCCTACATGCAGTAAAATGATTTTAACTACCAGAGGTCGGCACGAACAAAAGGTCAACCAAAGAGGAGGGCGTATACCAATATACCAAGCCAGCCAATCACCGAAGGTTATAAAAGAAATTCTCATTTCGTCATGCCTCCGCGGGACGACATCTACCCAAATCTAAACCCACCACGGAAAATAAATCCCAGCTTGCCTGGGGCAATCCTTAGCTTAAGTCCGCATGCGACACCTTTGTGACCCATGAAGGAGTTCAACTACTACATGCTTATCACCTAAAACACTTTAAAGATGAAAAGCGAAATTAAAACTGAAACAAATAAAACTCCACTTAACATTCAGTATTAAACCACACCCGACCCTCCAAACTAGTGGAAAATCAAAATATCCATAAACTATGTATAGAATCTATAGATATGTTTGGGTCATGATCGATTGAGCAAATTTCATACTACGTATTTTTTGTTATGGAAGATAAATTAAGAATAAATCATTCAATGAATATTGTTTATATAGAACTCATTTCGTATCGCCACCACAATAAGGAGGTTCTAGAATACGCGAAACAGCCCAAGTGGAGGTCGATGGTCAAGTCAGTCTCGACGAGGATGACGAACTGAATCGTCTGCGAACGCGATAGATATTGTATTGTATCCATGACTGGACATACCAGAACGAAGTCCCGGTGGAACCCTACATCAACTATACGAAGCAGGCGTTGATGGGGGCTTTCAACGACGTCAAAAGCGGTCCTGGATCGGCTACAAAGACTGGATGCCGAAACCTTAGCCGGCGAGTTAGAGGACCCAGGTGGGTTCGCCAGGTCTCAATGTTATCCCGACAGGCGTGCGTGGATCGCCCCAGAAGTCTGCAACGTGAGAGGCCCGGAGTCACGACGAATGCTCCCAGGAGACGGGGACGCCCCCGGAAAAAATCAGCTCAACAACTCAGCCTCATTGTGATCAGTCGTATATTTAAGACGGCTGTGACACCGTTGTTATATGAGTTTAACCGACTTGTTTTTGACAATTTACTTTGTTCAATTCGTTTACAATTTACTTTGTTCAATTTTGTTTATGTTTTTGAATTTTGATGTGCATGCATTCGACTGAATTTGGAGATTAACAGTGCACTGGTACAAGGGCGTAGAGTTGAGTCTACGTACAATACGACATAAATTATAAGGGCTGGGTGCGACTGATGGACCAAATTGATAAGACAGAGTATCATTAACTAGTTCATCTCTTCAGTGCTAGTGGTGAGCTGTGAAAAAAACAACAAAGAGCTCGCAAAAAAGAATTTAGGTGTTTTTCGCCCAGAAAAAATGCTTTTTCCGAATTTGCTTTTTTAGTAAAATATAAAAGCGTCCAGAAAAATTTCTTTTGATATACAAATGCGGTAAAATTGTTTTAAAAATGTTTACTACCAAAACAATAGACATTTTAATTTAAAGTGAAGCGCAAAATCACAGTTGAAAAAACAACAAGGGCTCGCAAAATTTGTAAAAAGTTATCAAGGGGCTCTGCCGAGTCCCCAGTGGGTCATACCAAATTTTATCTTGTCCATTGACAAGGATTATCTTATAGTCAAAAATTTTTTCATTTTTAATAACTATATTATTAGCAGCAAAAGACTTAAATTATCATTTAATTGTTTAATACTATTATTATATTTTATTAATATTATTATTAATTCACAAAGACTTACTGAAGTAAATAAGATAATACTTATATTATCTGAAATTCAAAGTGGTTCTAAAGTCTCTAAAAACCAAAAAATTCCTACTACAAAAAATTTAAGATAATTACAAAAGTTCATAAATTTAAAATAAAATTTTAAAAATAAGTTAATAAATTAATTTGTGGTAAGGAAGAGTATGAATATAAATTTATATAAATTCCTAAAAATGTATTGAATAAAAATAAAAACATATATGAAACATTAAATACATTTTCATTCGACCCTTTATTAGTTTTGTTTTAGCTAATCAAAAAGTACATGCGTAATTTTAAATTGAAGTATCATTTTTTAATTTAAATTTAATTAAATGAAATAAATATCAAATGGTTTTTGAATCGTTAGTTGTAGAGTTAATAAACAAATATCTAGGAGATTATGTTGTCAAACTTGACAAATCTCAATTAAAGTTGGGTCTTTTAGGAGGTTATACCATATTAAATTAATACTAAATCTAATGACATATTAGGCAATGCAACACTGGAAAACCTTGATATAAAAGAAAATGCGTTTGATGATTTTGATCTTCCGGTTAAGGTTCGACAGGGACATATAAGTTAGTTTTTTCAAAATTTTTTTCATGCTTATTAATTTTAATTTGAGTAAAAATTAAAATTTTTATTTAAATTTACTTTATTTTTTAATACAAAAATAATGAAATGATATCTATTACAATCGTATATCACTATTTTCGTTCCTGCTTTTTTGAGCAGCTATATTTTCTAATCTTTGTTCACAGGGAAACTATTGTTTGGATAGGATTATGATTTCGCTTAAAATTTATTAGCATTAAAATTGTGAAATTAGTTTGGTAATACAATGATTATTCTGAAAATCATTTTACATAATTATGATACAAAGTTTAAAATTTAATCAATGAATAGTAAAAGTCATATATTAAGTAACACTTTTAATATTTACTAAAATTTTAACTATTTTTCATTAATTTTCCAATTCTCTAATTAGTTTCTAATTGTCAGATTTGAAATAAGTTTTGTCTTTAAATTTATAAATTTGAAATTTAAATTTCGAGTTTTAAAGTAACTGAAAAATTTAAATTAATAATTCAAAACTTTGAATAATCAAAAATGTTTTGAATTGCTTTAAACCTTCAACTCTCAAAATTAAAGCAGAATTCATAGACATCGTATTCTTCATCTATTTATCTTCATCACGTTTCCTGACATTTATTTTTAAAGAACGAACCACTTATATCAGGGCTTCTTAAACTTTTTTCATTCACGACCCCATTTATGACTGTAAACCTTTTTTGCGACCCCTTATAATTTAAAATAAAGATATATAAATTTTTTGTGAAGATTTATTAATTAGGTAATAATATATGCAAAAATTGACTTTTCAGAGTTTAATTATAAACACAAGGATATGAAATTACAAATTCCACAAAAGTTGCAAAATTATATTTAATATAATTTCAAAAGTTATATTTTTCATCAAAACTGCATTTTTTTCATAAATACAATTACAAAAACATAAATATATAAAAATGAAAGAAAATTTAGCAAACTATTAGTCGCTGGTATATATTTGAATATCCAAATCCGTCTTATTTCATTCAAAAATATAAGTCCAGTGGTTAAGAATATAAAAAAAGGAAAAATTGTTTTTTAATGAGACGGGTGTGTTTGTTTATAACTACATAATAATTTCAATCTTGGTGCAATTTTTGACACTGCTGGACGTAAAATCTCTTCAACATTCTTAAGCGATAAACGATATTGGGATTTAATATGTGTTAAGGCTGAAAAAAGAAGTTCACATAAATAGGTGGTGTTGAATGGCAGAAGAAGACTCATCATATTATCTTTTTCTCAGATTAGATACCTGTTTGTCAACGCTAAGTCCTGCTTTGAGAAACTTTATAGCATTGTCATCCGCGTCATCTCCTTTCTTACTTATTTTCAGCCATTTATCCATGGTCAAAATTATTTAAATCCTAAATATTAATAAATATATAAAACTAACATTTTTCATCTAATAATTAATTTATTATTGACTACCTAAATTATTTTTGCGATTTCACTCCTGCGATGCTGTTTAAATGAGAAAATGACTAGTGAAATAGCAAAAACACTACAGTAGTTCAAACAATAAAAATGCAAAATATCAGTGCCTCCTAAATTCAATGATATGAGACAAACTAGACTGTTACGCAACAATGAACATGTAAATAAATTTTAATCTGTTTGAAAGTATTGTTATATTTTAATGAAATTTAAGTACTGCAAATCGCTAAATAGATCGTTAAAACATTCTACAATTATGCAATTTTATGTATTTGGATATTTTATATAAAATTTTAGTGACCCCAATATTTCGCAAGGCGACCCCATTTGGGGTCGCGACCCATAGTTTAAGAAGCCCTGACTTATATGATATCTCTTGGGCGCTTTGCAATTATCTCTGTTGGGAAACGTCCATTCATTTATTGCAATTTTACTACTTTCAGAATAAGAATATAAACAGGCAGTTTTGATATTTGTATATATTGAAATTATTATCATATTGTACTTTTTCACTAATACTTTTTCAGCACGTTAGTAAAATTGTATATTTTGACAAACAATAAGCATCCATTTATATGTTTAATGTTAAATCCCTCTGACAATAAAAATGTGTTTTATAAACAAATTAAATCAGAATTATATGAGCTAGGGATCCTTTTTCAGGTCTCACCATATGCAGCATGATTCTATTTTGATGGACAATAATTAACTCTTCCGTGTACATTACGCTATCCATACAAAATGAGCGTATACACGCGTTTGACTGTATATTGATTTTACTAACTAAAATTAAGTGTTTAGTGTGACTATAAAATGTTTTTAGATTTTTGTTTTACTAGAAATTTCTCAGTCTGTAGTACAAATGATTTGCAGCGTTTAGAAGGTTAAACATGAATTTACATGGATTTTGTTTACTATATTTAATGTCTTTAAAAACATTCATTGTCACGTATTTTTACACGACTTTTTGGACTGATCAGATTTCTCTATATCTCAATTTATTTGTAATGGATTGTTCTGATTTTTAGTTAAGGAATGAATTATGAATTCTGTACTGTCAGTTACTAAAATAATTTAAAGAACTCCAGTATTGAAATGTCCCATAAAATTGGAATTTCTTTAATTTTGTATACTAAAAAGTTTTACTTTATTCTTATTTAATTATAATTTATTTTCAAAGGTAAACTCACTTTAAAAATTCCCTGGAAACATCTATATTCAGAGCCAGTTATTGCAGAACTGGACGGATTATATGTTCTAATAATACCTAATTCTGGTAGAATATTTCTCATTTGATTTTCCATTTGAAATAGGAGTTAATTTTATATAGAAATGAAATATGATCCTGATAAAGAACGATCATATATTTTTGAAACCAAACAGAAAGAATTAAACCGTATTGAAGAAAATAAACTAAAAAGAAATGAGCCAAGTAATTTACTATTTTTCCTTTATTGAGTTAAATCCCCTCAGAGAAAGAAGCAGAAACCAAAGACTCATTTGGTGAAAAATTAGCGGCACAAATAGTGAAAAATCTGCAAATCAGTATCAGTAATATACACATTAGATACGAGGACACCTCTACTTGTCCCACCAGACACTTTGCCGTTGGAATAACTTTGGCCAATCTGTCGTTCCAGGTCTATTTTTATATTAATTATTAATACTATTTCCTTTATTTAAAGTGTTGAAAAGGACGGTTCCGAAAATTCGTCTTAAAATGATTAAAAATATTGATTTAGTCTGACAAAAGATAATGTTTAATTGTCATTGAACTTTGAACCAAAGTTGATATCTCTGATAAATATTTACGAATATCCACACCGCATTTCATCATGCTGTTATACGTCGTCTCATGAATACCAGCAGTTTCCATTCCCAAGAAAGATTGTTGAAACATTGATTCTGGACAACGGAATCTTTCATTTCCAATAGCTATAGTTTTTAGGTAGATGTGAGCCCCTTACGCCACCATTAGTTACCGCGCGCTGGTTAGCAACAGAGCCCCTACCCCCTAATTTATTTTCAAGTTCAAGTCGCGATTATTGATTTTCACGATTATTGATTGTCGCGATTATTGATTTTTAAATTTTTTTTATTTTTTATTGATTTTAAAGCGCATTTATTGATTTTTAAGTGAAAAATTTTTAAATTAGAAATTCAAGTATTGATTTAAATGTGCAATTCTTAAAACTGTATTTTCTGTCTTTCATAATTTCTTTCTTTCTTATAGCATAAGAATTTGAAACAATTCAAAATTAGTAAAAAACTTTTAAAACAAAAACTAACTTCCAGAAAAACTCCTGAACTGCAAATTACAAAAAATCGATTTAAAACTCGAACCAATACAATCCAAAATACATTGCCTCGCGTCTGTGCGCACACCGCAACAGGCAAATACAATCAATAATCATAACATAATTAACCAGATAAAGAATATTGAAATTGAAAATAAAGGAATGGTAAAATCATGTGACAGATAATTTTTTTATCACTGATTTATTTTTATTCTATTTCCCCTATATTCACTTACTTTCATTCTATAAATCGGTATATATATATATATATATATATATATATATATATATATATATATATATATATATATATATATATATATATATATATATATATATATATATATATATATATATATATATATATATATATATTACTTGCAAAGGCGTAATGGAAAACTTAGAATTTAAATGAATATTGGCTTCACTGAGTTGTGACTGCAATATAATTCAAATTTATTTAAGAATCAAATAAAATATGCATACTATTCCGAAGCAATTCATTATCAGTATACTTTAAGTCCAAATGCAATAGATATGTAATAAATAAAAAGCAATACATATGCAAATAAAATACAATGTATGCATATAAAAATTCAATATTTATGCAAATAAGATGCAATGCATGTACAAATAAGATGCATTAGACGTGCAAATAATATGCGATTGATATGCAAATAAGATGCAGTGGAAATGTAAATAAGATGGAATTTATATGCAAATATGAAGTAATAGACTTCCAAAGGAGTTGCAGTACGTATGCCAATAAGAGGCAAATAATATCGCCGAATTTCTTTGAATATAAAACCTATTTAGTTATATCACCGAATTCACTTAGGCATTACAACATTCAAAATAGCAAATGTTAAATTTTAAGCTATTTTTAATTAACATTATATTTCTGAAATTATATCCTAAATTTATCTATCAATAATAAGATCTTAACATTCAGACATGCGACTCAAGTGGAACTAGTATCATTATCAAAGAAGACTCAACTAGAGAGTTTTTCAAAGTAAATTAAATAAGGAACTGTATTTTTAAAATTATAAAATTAGTCTGTCAAAATGGATTCATTAGCAGTTTACTGGAACAGCAATCCGAAACCATTCTCGAGTGAAAACAGGGCAACATTAAAAGTGAATTGTTGGTAAGAAGAACTTAAATTTATATAATAATTTTAGGCAATTATGAAAATTAATATAAGTTCATCAGAACGCAAATTAACAGATGTCAGCTTTTGTAAGTCCAATTTGTTTATATATTCTTGTTCTAATTATTATTTTTATTATTAATAATCATATTTTATTTAACTTATCTACAAAGGACATATGTTGCAAAGAAATAGCAATTCTGAATTCATAGTATAATTTTTTTTAAACCATTTGGCAAATTTGTCAATAAAATTAATTTTTATCAATAATCATTTTCATGCATGCTTCAAATAAATTTTATTCAATATTTAATTAATGCATAATATTTTATTATTACTTGAAAATTAGTGATTCTGCTATTATAATGGATCAATAAATCTTTAATGTAATCACAAATTTTCGACTTGACTTATATTTTCAGACTGTTAGGTATTGATTTTTTATTATATAAATATTATTGCAAACTTTGATTCTTTGAGATCAAGTGCTTAAGGAGTTTGAAAACTTATACGCTAACAAATTTTGACTACAACTGAGATAGAAACTAGCTACAAATATTAAGTATTAATTTGATATAGCATTTCAATGCGCTTATTAACCCATTTATATCCAATAGTTTGTTATCTATTTATATATGAAAAATGTTTATTTCTTTATTTATGTTTAGACTAGATTTAGAATTTTAGAGAAACATATTTGTTACTTTGTGTTATTCTTTTTTTGCTCTGTTCCCTCTATCACTCCCCATACGGCTCTCCACAATTCAGTAAATTTATAATTAGATCTTAACGCGGATACTCACTAATTAGTGAGGTCTCTTTTGTAAACAATTCCCAACGAATCGCACCATTTGATGTTCTGACTATGTTGTGCCTTCTCTCGGTGATGTCATTTCTATGTAATTCCCACCCGTCTCACTTATGTAATTGTCTCACTATATTCACCCGAGTGTTTACTGTTGACAGAAATCTCAAGTCAAGGACTTGAAGTTAAATAAAAAATATAAATAACCAATGTTATTTTGAATTGACATTAAATTTTGAAAAACGAAATTTATTTGAAACCTATAAACTTAACAACGCTATAATTTATATTGCAAATTATAAACAATTTCCAAAATTTTGCTCGTTTCAATGACAGCCGATTTGTTTGTGTTACCAAGCAGACAATTTTGTACAATTGAAATGTAGCCAATTCTATTAGCTTGTTAATCACTAATAATGAACAATTAAAATTCATATGATCTGCGTTTAAGGATTTCAAACAAACAGACTTTCGTTCGTATTTGAAGATTTATCAACTGTTTCTAGCGGTATCTTTTTAAACACACAGCTCTCATTTTACTGGCGGCCTTAACTAAACTTCCATGTCTTAAATTGATACATCCTTTATATGGTACATAATAATACAATAGTATACATTTTCATGACTCAAGTTATCAATTGAGTTTTTTTGTTGGATCATTTTTTCAAAGTTTACATAAAAAATGTCATTTCATTTTTTGTCCATATTTTATTTTTTCCCCCAAAATTATTTTTATTGATATTTTAGTCTTTATAAATGAAGTAATACTAAATATGAATAATAAATATAGTTTTATTATGGATAACAGATCGTTCTGTAAAAATATTAATAAAGGCAAATAATAATTTTTAAGCTTATTAAAAAATTATAAAAGATCAAATTTATCAAGTATTGGAATATGATAATGGGTTTTTTAATTATAATGTGTTCATTGATTGGGTGTTAAATTTATTATTTAATCAACTTTTTTAATTGATTATTGTGAACTATTTGCTTTATAAATATAGTTAAACACTTGGCTATTTATATAAATCGATTAAAATATTTATTAGGAACTGCTAAAATACAATGGGAGCATTTTTATTCGTTAGAAATCATTAAATTATGAATAATCTTAACCTTTTTTTGGGGGGGGAGGAAGGATCAAGAATAAAATGAAAATATTTTGAAAAGAATATTTAAATAATAATTAATTTGATATTAAGTTAAACCCTTTTTTAAAAGAATTATTAAACTGATTTTGGAGCGCCATTCAGCTGGAAAGGTTTATAAACTAACATTCAAATAAAAACACTTTAAATAGAAAGAAAACCACGATAAATTATCTACAAATTATCAATAGAACTAATTATTAATGTGATCTGCTTCGGGGTTTATCAGAAGTACCCAGTCTAGATAAATGGTTACTTTAGCAAATACATTATGAGCTTTTTACATTTCAAAGTAAAAAATCATAAAATATTAACTTTATTCTGATGGTTGATGTGACAGTTTTTTTTAAAAATTGTCATGTAAATTCTGTCCATTTGTTGCCTAGAGCCGATTATAACCATTTTTATATTTTTCAAATTATAGTTTCTTTCTCAACAGAAGATTACATTAAATTTTCCTTATATACCTCACATCATAAGGATACACATCTTATCATATTAAACCTGTATTTTATTACTGACATTTCACTATTGTTATTTATTATAACAAAATTAATTTGGTAAAATGAATGAAAAATATTAAAAAATAAAAATTGTAAAATCCATCATTCAATTCAATACGTTTGGAAAATTTCGGTTTTTTACATTAAATGAAATTATTTAATATATTTTAGAATAAAGAGCTTTATTATTATCTAAAATATTTTATTATAAATTTGTCGGTAAAATTTAAATCAAAGGCTAGTTTTTTCAGTCACAGTCTGTATCACAACAATAACCTCCGGACAATATGTATATTATAGAAAATAATTATTATAATTATTTCACATCTTATCTCTAAAAGAAAAATCTGTTTAATGCGGTTAATAATAAGTGATGAGCTAATGTTAACTTTCAGGATAATTTAATTTTAAAAAATAAGCATATTTTGCCTAGAGCTTATTTTTTAAAATTATCATCTGTGGGTTTTTTAGTTTAAGTTTACAAAGGATTTTTATCCATCGGAATATTACTGAGACTTTATTGTTTCAGGAGATATTGACTTATATATTGTTTAATTTTTCTTTATTTTCAATTGAGAATATTGATAAGTTTCATATTTCTTTCCTTAAAACAAAATAATTTAAAAATATATATTACATCATCAGACTATTTAAATATCAATTAACGTCTATTATCCAATTAAAATCTCAGTCAATTAAATTTAATGCATGTATTAATTTTAATTAAAAGTGATTATTGTTATTATCTAATTAATATCTTATAAATAAAATCCCTTAACTTTTTAATATTCACCTAATTTTCTAAATTTATTTTTTAAATTTTGTGGTTTTCAGAAAAAACATCTATATATATTTTTAAATTTATTAAATTTAAATTTATTAAAATTTATTAAATGTTAATATAATTTAATTAATAATTAAGAAATTCGACAAAGGCATAGCATTACTCATTAATATTTTTTTGATTTTAATGAAATTATAAAGTCGAAATTTTTATTATAGCTATATACTAACATACACAAACATTTCAAGGAGCCATGTGTAATCAGCCCAGTGTTCGCTGTGAGTTATTAAATTACAAATAAATTTAACCACTTGCACTTAGTGACATGCTATGCTTGTACACTGCTATCTGTACAGAATATCGATATGACGTACAAAGAATGTTGTGCGATCTTTGTTAAATTGGTAGTTCTTTCAGCAAGTTATATATTATATAGCGCTCAACTACAATTATATAAGTGAAAATAACATACCAACTCGTTGCGAATTGCCTTGGATGATTTCGCCACTTTCGTATGTTGATTGATTGCCAGCTCAAGTTGCTAATTCAAATAGAGTACGCATACATTCTTCGAAATTCATTTCATATGAAATATTAACTTTTCTGAGAATATTAAATATATTATCTGTCACTTAATCTACATTTCCACAAATTCGTTACTTGGTTGTTGAGCACCCCTTGCTCTTCCGGGTTTCAGCGGGACTGATCAACTTTATTCACTATATCGACCAATCCAAGTTTAATGTATTTTGCTCACTACCTGTCAACTTAGAAAGTGTAACATTAAAAAATTCCTTCGAGTTTCTTATCGATCTGATCTGTTCTGTTTGACTGTATTTTAAAAAAAATAAATTTCTTTGCCATATATTGCCAAAACTATTAGGGCCACTGAATGTTAAAGAATCTGTTGTTTATCTTGACGACACATTAATATTTTCGTCTTCCTTACAAAAACACTATAAGAGAATAAGAAAAATATTTTCAGAGAATAAGTGATTCTGGGTTAAAGATAAGTCCAGAAAAATTTTATTTTATTAAGAGATAAAATTTTTAGGACACACTGATTACAATAAAATTACTGCGATTGAAAATTTCAAAACCCTAAAATGTGTTTTAATTTATTTTAATTTATTATTTTAAATTATTATCATCGATATATAAAAAATTATATCAAAATTATATATATCAAAACCACTAGAAAAATTGTGCAGTGTAAATCAGACAAAAATTATGTGGACAAATAAATGCGAAGAAGCCTTCAAAAACTAAAAAAAACATTAGTAAAATCTCCAAATCTTGTATTCCCTTACTTTACGAAGAAATTTATTTTGGTCACAGATGCCAGTTTCGACAGAATGGGAGCAGTTTCATCGAAGTCAGATGGAAATGGCAAAAAAAGAGTAATTACATATGGTCCACACGCAATGAACAAACACGAAATAGGCCATTGTATCACTAGGAAAGAATTATTAGCCATAGTTTATTTTCCTGAATATTTCAAACATTATTTTATAGTAAAAGGTTTGAACTGAGGACAGACCATAAGGCAATAACGTTTTTGTTGAAGACCAAGAAGTCAATCACATCTCAATTTCAAACATGGATCAACCAATTAGGTGGTCTGAACATTGAAATGGAATACCGTATCATCATTCAGCTAATGGACAAGTTGTACGTCAATTTAGAACATTAGAGAGGTCATCCAGATTTCCTTAAAAGAAAGAACGAACATAGACTGGGTCGAAATACTTACTGAAGTATAATTTATGTTGAACTCGACAATTCAGGAAACTTCTCAATTGAATCCTGCACAAATTGTTTTTGGGGAAAAATCGCCAGAGAGATATATGAAAATGATGAACCATGTAAACTACAATTATTAATGGACAAGCCTAACTCAGAAAGATTAGTGTTACAAAAACGAATACAAGGAAATAAGGAAGATGAATTATTTTGCAATGAAGTAAGACCAAACCGAATTTTCAATGTCGCGGATGTTGTAAAACATATGCAAATAAAATCGAAGATAGATGATCGAATTTTATAATGGAAAATTTGAAATGTTTAATGGATCAAACATTTTAAAACGAGGGGGATGTAGGATAACTGTAAATAATATGTTCTTGAAATAATATTATTGCATGTTGTATTTATATGACTGAATATTACATAATGTATACATGTGTCTTCCTCAAGATACTTACAATATAATTAGTTCCTCTGGAGGGGTAATCAGTTTTTAGTATTTATAAATCTTTATTAATAGATGTTAATAAATAAAAAATTTAAAAAATTAATAAATGTCTTCTAACAATGTTATTAATATTTATATCTTATCACCCATAGAAAATTATTAACAATATGCCATGGACATAAATTTACTTACCAATATTTTTATTTAATATTAAATACTCATGATTCAAATTCAATTCAACAACGAACTATTTTTATAACAAATTTATTTACATGACTTATTTACATAATCCAAATCAATCAAGCCACTGTTTTTATTAATAAAATAATCTACAGAATTAAAAATATTTTAAAAATTCTACAGTAAGTCTTTGGGTGTCCGGAATTTCGCCCCTGCTTTCAGTACAAACTTTGACTTTGCAAGTTTGGTATTTGAGACTATTCGGATGCGTTGTTGATTGGTATCCAGTTCATTGTTGAAATAATTTATTTTCGAAACGATTTCAAACGTAGCTTTTCAAACTTTTTCTGTTTGCAAACTTATAAAATATTGGTTAATATTACGCGGATCTCTAATATATACGAGTTTGATGAAAAAGTACGTAAAACATTATTATTGAGAATTATTATTGAGAAACACAGATTTAAAATTTATCAATTATTATTATTTTTGATTTTCCAAAGACAAATATAAAATAAATAAAGATCATTATTGTTCTCTTCATATTCAGTAATTCAACCCATTTCCTGTTCTGCAATGATGCATGTTCACATGAAACCAGAAACGACAAATTTTACAGTACCTAGAATGTCTTTAGATTTGAAATTAGAACAAATCGGATTCGCGTTCAATCGCAATCAATATTGCGACATTGCGGGATTCCTCGATTCGATGGATCGCGCATGGACGAAAAATCGTTTCAGAAAATACCGACCAAATGTTCCTATGAAATCAAACATCAGCATTTGGTGGCATTTCCCATATAACGTGATTCTCGAGGAGCAAGTTCGAAGAAGAAGACGCATGTGGTCATGGAAATGCATTCAAGCTCACCGCAATCGATGTCGTCTTTACACGGATATCTGGGAGCAAAAATTATTGGATAAGAAATTAACACAATCTGAACAAGACACTATTAAAGTAAGATATAATTAAAAAATTGCATAAAATTCTCAATTTATGTCTTTTTATATACTTTCCCTGACAATAAAAAATAATTATAATTACAATTTATTAGGAAATTTTGTTTTAATAAATATCTAAAAAAAAGATCTAAAGATCTAAAACTAAAGAAAACTTGGATCACTAATTATATATGTTTAGATCAGTAACATCTGGTAATATAATTAGAAGATGGATTATAAAATTTATTGACAGCTCATCTAATATTATTGAAACAAATCTCCACGAGCAAATTTTTTCTAAACAGAGTAAATGATATTACATATTATTTTCCTTTTATTTTCTGGTTGTCAGAATTATACTTGTGATATATCTATAATACTCGATTATTAATTTTACAACTAATATGGTAATCTAGTAAAATGGTTGCAATGGAAAGCTGTTTTAACCTACAAGTTCATAAAATTTCACAGAATTTTTAAAGCATTCTAAAATAGCATCCAAAATGCAAGGCATTGAAAGACTGCGTTTATTATTTGTTGACTGTCGCATCAGTTGAGTGAGCCATCTCTAATTCCATATAATTATTTCTTTTCCAATTGAGTTTGTTTTGTTTGTTGAAAAATCTCAATGCAAGATTCAAAATTAAAACAAACTTTGCACATTTTTTGGCTCGAATCTGATACATTTTATTTTGATTTACTTCTTAAAATGGTTGGATGCATAATAGAGATATATTTTTAATTGTTTCCAATTTCATTCTTCTTGGACATGGAATAATTACCAGATAATATTCAATTTAAATATGATCGGATACCCTGGATTTGGTGGAACACAAATGTAGTTTTTTGGTAGAAAAATATTGTAACTTCTGGCAATATATGCATACATTTTTTGTCATGGCCATGTTTGCTATTAGTGCATTGACGACTGATATTTTGAAATCTAAAACTAGACAAACTATTTAAAGAAATATTTCTACAGGCCAGTAATGTCAACAAAAACAATAAATTTAAATTTAACTAGAAATTGATGAAAATATTAAATTTTATTATTATTATTATTATTATTATTATTATTATTATTATTATTATTATTATTATTATTATTATTATTATTATTATTATTATTATTATTATTATTATTATTATTATTATTATTATTATTATTATTATTATTATTATTATTATTATTATTATTATTATTATTATTATTATTATTATTATTATTATTATTATTATTATTATTATTATTATTATTATTATTATTATTATTATTATTATTATTATTATTATTATTATTAGGTTTGTGAAGAAGAACTGGATCTCCTTAACATCACATTATGTCGTCAACAAGCCGAGATGAAAGTTTGTATTATTATTATATTAATAAATTTTTTTAACATCTTTTGATGTTTCGAATTTCTTACTGTTTTCTCTTGCTAAGATTATTTCTAAGCCACAACCAAAAAGAGTAAGTACATTTATTTTCGTCATTTCAGGGAGTGTGAGAAGCAATATACTATATTTTCTGTTGTCCTTTTATGGTTTCTGTTGTTTAAAAAATAATTTTCAATGTGCTATTGAATTTCTAAAAATAATTTTCCAATGCAAAAATCTTTAAAATTTTCACATACTATTACGTAATTTATTTCACTTTGTTTTTGAGTAGATGTGAATCCCATGAAACACATCTAGTATAATATATTAAGTACGAAGGGCGTATTTTTTTATTTTCACTATTTAATATTTATTGTTTAATAAAAGGTCTAGATTTAATTTAAATTTTATCTTAAACATAGTGAATTTCTAAAATATGAATAAAGCGAACTCTGGAGAAGCATTTTTGTAATATTAATGAGCATGAATTGAGGTTGGTGATGGGTATTAACTGCAATGCTTTTAATCTTAATTTATATCTATATTTCTCAAGGTTTGTGTGTGTGAGAGAGACCTCCTATAAACGGCCTCAATTTACATCCAAATTTCACCAAATTCGGCACGAATACTAATATAAAATCCAGGTCAATTAGAAAAAATATATCGAAATTGAATCAATATTTGGTTAATAATAAATAAAACCCAATTTCGGATTCATTAGGTTATTGCTGATACTTCAGTATTTCTTGGCATCTATGCTAACAATGAAAAGTAGACCAAGAAAGACTGAGCTTACTAAACGATCTACTGCATCACTCATTTCATTATATTCGCATAAAATTTAGAATACAAAAAATTGAAAAAAACTTATAATTTAAAAATTTTTTGCTAGCACTTCAGTACATCTTGACATTCATACCACCAATGAAAAAGTAGTCAATAGTCACATTAAAATATAGCTAACAAAAAATAGTTCAATTAAAGCAATTTTTTGAATTTTGAAGTCCAATTTCGAATTTCGAATCTCGAGTGAAACTGGGTTAATTAGTTAGTTATATAATTAGAAGATGGATTGTGAAATTTATTGACAGCTCATCTAATATTATTGAAACAAATCTCCACGAGGAAATTTTTTCTAAACAGAGTAAATGATATTACATATTATTTTCCTTTTATTTTCTGGTTTTCAGAATTATACGTGTGATATATATATATATATATATATATATATATATATATATATATATATATATATATATAATGCTCGATTATTAATTTTTCAACTAATATGGTAATCAAGTAAAAACCGTTTATCTTTATTATCTTTTTAAAAATGATGTGTATCATCAATTTTGTTGTTTTTAAATTTGTTGAAATTCATTTGTCGATATCATGTATTGTGTGGTTTAGTAGACTTGGAAAACGTAATAGAAATTAGAACCTTTACACAATTTTCTAATATAAATCCAATAATAATTATTTTTTGAAGGTCTCCAAGTTAAAGGCTAACAAAAAGGTAATTATGATTTTATTAAATCTCGTGACAATTATTTTATGCTGAAATTTATTGCTGAATCGGAGATTATTTAATTTTTTTTTGATTTAAATAGTTGTAATTATTCTGTATAACCAGTTCGTGGTAAACTGGATCCATTTCAATTATTGAGTTCGATGTTATCTATTCTACATTTTTCTCAACGTAACATTTCTTTAAAAAAGCTTTAATTAAAACATTCTAATAAAAACATAGAGCTGCTATCGGTTTAACATTAATCCATTTTTATCCATTTACTTTCAATAAATCGCGTATTTTTAGTTTTATAAATTTTTGCATTTTTATTATTTGTAATATATGTATATACACAGGGTTCATGAAACCCGCGTCAAATTAAAATATCTGTAATAATATGTAATAGAAACAATCTGTTAAAAGCAAAAGAAAGAAAAAACTTAAATTTTTATTGTTCTTGTTCATTTTCAACATGTTCACTATTATTACTAATACAAAGGTAATATGATTCTGTTATTCTCTGAAAACATTTCCGACCTTATTTTTAGAAATGTCAGCAAATACACCAGTTAATATATATTACAAACATATTTATACTGAATAACATTTTTAAAGCGAAAAAAGATACTTTTTACAGATTCTTTCTATCAAATATACTTACAAAGTCACACTTCATATATTTCAATTTAGTTTTATGCTTTTTAAATAAAATATTACTTTATTCTACTGAATTTTAAGTCTTTCATTATTCTCCAACGATTATGTGTTTTAAACAGCAATCACAGTATCACAGTATTAATCTAAATGATTTATAAAATATTTTTTTCGTTTTTTAACCTACTATTTTAAAATTTGATTTTGCACGTATTTATGTTTTGATCAAAGTATTCAAATTTTCAATATTACATGTGAAAATAATTATATATATATATATATATATATATATATATATATATATATATATATATATATATATATATATATATATATATATATATATATATATATATATATATATATATAATTAGCAATTTCAGCACTATTGCTTTAAATAAATTTGAAGAATTACTGATTTGAAACTTTACATTTGATTGCTTTTTTTTGAAATAGGCAAAAAAGATGAGGAAAAAGTTAAACCAAAAAACTTCAAGTGGAGGTTGGTTTTCTGGATGGTTTGGGAAATCAGATACAGAGACATCGTCATCCATGGCTTCAGATGGTAGCGATGAATTACAAAAGAAAGTGCGCAGTGAATTCACACAAGAGGAAAAAGCCAAACTCTATCAAGCCATTGGTTATTCGGAACAGACTAACGATCCTGATATTCCAATAGAATACATTTCTTTGAAATTGAATTTAGAATTGCAAAAGTTAAAGTTCATAATCTCAGACACTTCTTTAAAGTAAGCACATTCTGAGATATTGAAATCGTTTAATTTAAAAATAAAAATAATCTAAATTCATAAATTTTGTTAAAAATGCAAAATTAACAAAAATCGAAATTTTATTATATCATGCTTTATTATATTACAAGATGCACTTCCTTATTCTGAAAGTTATAGTGGCCAAAGTTGTCGAAATTAAGTTTGAAATATTTAAAACATTGAAAATGATTTTTTTTCATTTAGTCAATTCTAAAAAATATTAATTTGACGAAAATAATTTTTCATTTGATATTTTTTATTACTTTCCCTATTATAAAACGACTATTCATAATTATAAATCATTTATTCAATATTCTAAATCATTTATTCAAAATTATAAATTAATTATTCAAAATTATAAATTAATTATTACAAATTATAAATTAATCAAAATAAAATAAATTATTCTTATTATTGATTCTAAAAATTAATTTTGTCCCAGAATAAACACAAGAAAGCTACGACGACAGTGTATAACTTTTATGTATTAATATCAAATATATAACCACATAATCATGTCATAGATTGCATTGAAACACGCAGAGACGCAAGCAGTAGGTAAAAAACCCTTCGAGATTTGTCTTTTTTCAAGGATAATATTTAAAAAAGTATTAAAGTTAATTTAAATATATTTATAAAAAAATATTAAACACCAACATATTTAATAAAAAAACATCAAAATGTTAAAAGAATTCCCCGTTGTATGAAAAAAACAAGGTATTCCCGCATTCTCTCATAATACAAACCATGTACATGTAATATAGACGGATCCACATTCATTTCAGCAATAACCATGGCTACATTCTCCTTTATCATTACAGATGTCGTTGGTTCGGGTCTAATTGCTGAATATCTGCTTCTAATTGTTGAGAATATGTTTTCAATTGGATTTAGATCCGGTCTATAAGGGGGTAAATATTTTAAGATAATACTTTTTTCTACGCAAAAATCTTCACAATATCACTATGGTGAAATCTTACATTATCCATAACTAATATATCATTTACTTTTATTTGTTGTATATTATAAGCTTCATTTAAAAATTCCAACAGTTTCTCAGCATTATAATATGCACCATCGATCAATTTAAAATGGTTTATCTTTTCAGCGCAAATAATGGCAAGTAGAGATACATTTCTGCCTCGGTTAGCTCGGTTAGGATTGGACTCGTTCATCATGAATTTTAAATCGTTTCTTTTTATTATTTTTAAAATGATCCAAAACAATAAATTAATTCTAAATTCACTTTGATTAATTTATAATTTAGAATAATTAATTTATAATTTAGAATAATTAATTTATAATTTAGAATAATTAATTTATAATTTTGAATAATTACTTTATAATTTTATATAAATGATTTAGAATATTGAATATATGATTTATAATTATGAATAGTCGCTTTATAATATGGAATAACCCTGTAATTAAATTGGTAGTGTTTTTGGGTAAAGTTTGAGTTGGAGGTTATTATTTGGGTTTTTCATATTAATTTAAAATTGATTAATGATCAGAAAGCTGCCAAAAGAATTTTATTTGATTACTTTTCAAATTACTTTTTTTTTACTTTGATTACTTTTACAACTTAAGAAATTTTAATTGTAAGAATATTTATGTTTATTATTCTTATAATTATTCCTTAAATTTATTAAGAGATATTTAACAAAATTGTAATTTAATAAAATATAATTAGTACATATCTAATTAGTCTACGTCCGTAAATATATCATAAAATATCGCATTTATTGTTACCACTTAACTGCATTAAAAAAATTATATAAAGTGTAATATGCAAATGGAAAATTTTTAGGTGTGAAGCAGAAATTCTTTTTTGAAGTTAATGTGCCGTAACTTAGCCCACCTTGAGAAGCCCCGATTTGGAGAATAACTATTTATTATTACATAAAGAGAAAGCACAGCATTTGAACCTAAATTACAGAATGTAGAAAGTAATGGGAAAATAATCAACATCAAGTTTTGAATTAGTTAATTGAAAATATTGATGAGATACGAATGATATTGATAAATTTAACGAACAAGCTTGTAAAGTAATTTTGGAAGTAAAGAAAGAAATCCATAAAAACTTATTTCAATAATTATTTCAATACATAGCTTATATATTCGGAAGCATACATCATTTTTCGTATTAATGGTTTGAGCAATCCTCAATTGATGACATACATTATGGAACCTAAAATGTTTTAGTGGACAAAGATTATCCATATTGTAGAAAGTGTTTTTAGAAAAGTAAACTAGCAAATACTCAATCATTGGAAAATAAAATGTCCGCGAGTTATTTTCAGGAGGATAATTTCGATGATTTCAAAATGGAAAAATTTAACTTCATTTCTTTAGTAAAACAGAATTATCTGGATTTTTGATAAAATATATTTCTGAAGTTTATGGATTACATTTTTGTATTCAGCTTCCATTTTCATTCCTAATTTGTAATATCAATATTTATCCACATTTCCTAATGTTGATAATAATAACTTTCAAATTTTTTTTATTATTGTGAGAATGTAATTAAATTAAATTAATTGATATTTTTTAACAATTTAATAAATTATTGGAATACAACACTCGAACACCCGTTACAATATATTTCGATATTATATTTTATTAATTTTTCGTTTTAAAAAAAATATTTTTAAAATTTTAATTTAAATAACAAATTATATTTCAATTTATAATAAATATATTTAAAGATTTTAAAGTATTTTAATAATTTTTTAAAATTTTATTTTAACAATATATAGACTTTTTAAAAATTAAAATTTAAAAATTATTTAACTTGATAATTTAATACATTTCAAACAATAACAATACAGATAACGACAATTTACAACCAAAACTTTTAAAGAATTTATTTTTAATCTTCGACTTAGGTTTTTTTATGGGAAAAGTTCTTGTGCTTTATAAACGAAGATTTATTTTTAGGCTTTTGAGCGAAGATTTGGTCTTAGGCTTTTTTATTGAAATTGTAAAACTCTTCAAATCGACCTTAAAAATCCTGATAACATAATTATCTGTACTAAAATGCCACACATCATAAGGAGCATAAAAAACCCTCTAACTACAGCGTGGCCAAAGTTCTAGGATTTTTGATTGAAAAATTAATTTCTAGGCTTTTTAACGAAAATTAAATTTAAAAAATAAGTATTAATACATTTAAAGAAATAAATAAAAGACTAAATGAAAACCACTTTTCAACAAATAATTTTTTGAAATTTTGCTACCTTCCCCTAGAAATATTTTTTTGGTAAAAGTGGGATATCGAACAATATTCATCTGCAACCCCACAGCAGTTTTGAAAGTCCTGCGCAATTATCACAAGCTAGCTGGAATACCAAAAAACATCAGAACAAAAAACTAAAATGAAAAATAACATCAGCTGTGAATGTTATGTCACCAAATTTGTATAAGTATAAAAATTATGTTGCGCTTACAATTTTGATGATTTGGTCTTCTCAGCCTCTTAGTTTTCAGCACAGAGACCTTCTCGTCTTAGTGATAACTTTTTTTCCACTACTACAAAGATTACTATTTGAACTAATAAAATTTAATTTTAATTTGACTTCTATGGATACAATAAATACGAAAAGCACTGTAGCTAATAATAATAATAATAAAATAATCATAAGAAAATAATAATAATAATAATAAAATAATAATAATAATAATAATAATAATAATAATAATAATAATAATAATAATAATAATAATAAAATAATAATAATAATAATAATAAAATAATGATAATAATAATAATAATAATAATAATAATAATAATAATAATAATAATAATAATAATAATAATAATAATAATAATCAAAATATTTAAATTTTTTAAATTCAAACTTTTTTCCAGAGAATATAAATTAATGAAATTAGTCATACATTCAATGTCTGCCAATGTCCAACAGCGGAGCTCAGCTGATGCAATCAGGTTCGCTTGCGTTTGAAATTGTGTGGATTTATTTTAAATGTGCTCACAGCGTGAATCTAATTATGAATAATATGCAAGTCACCGGTACCAAGTGCCCCGATGGTTCTGCGCCCATACTCGTCAGCACTCAAGCTCAATCAAAGTTGATGAATTTACTAAGTGTTGATTTTGAAACGAATCCACTCGATTCATCTGCAAATCAAAAGATTAATATTCGAGCTGAACCATTGGAAATTATTTATGATTCTGTAATTATTTTTTTTATCTATTAGCAAATAATTTTTTGTTTTTATTTCAAGGATACAATAAATCACATTGTTAAATTCTTGACTCCACCAGAAGAACTGCAATTATACGAGTAAATATTTTGTAATTTATTAATATATAAATCATCAAATCAGAATAAACAATCTTAATTTATAATATTTTTATTTTATAAAAATTTTTTTGGGATTATTTGCCTTCATATAAAATTTAAATTATTACATTTAATGCAAACATGTTTTTTAATTTAATTTTTCAAATAAAAAAATAACTTGACTTATTTTGGATCTGATATATTTTTTATCTCACTAAAATATTTTAAAAGATTAAGACGTTTAGATATAACTTTCAATATTATCTGAAAATTAACTATCAAATGATTAATAAAAAATGTAAAAGTTGCAAATACGGGAAAAAAATTGTTATAAAATTAGAAAAGTTATAAAAAAAAATGTTAAGAAGAACTTATTTAAAAAGATCCAATCGTTGATAGTATTTTTATCCACGAAAGTCCTGGATCAGGTAAAAAAAGCCCTTGATTAAAACAAATAAAACAATAAAAGATTCGATATGAAAAGAATGAAATTATCAAAAAAATACGAAATCTCTTAATTAACCAAGCTATAAAAATTATAGAAAAAAATAAACCAGATTGAAAAAGAATTTTAATGTGAAAAAAGCATATAAAACTTCGTAAATTATTTATTAGATTAATATAAATTGAAATACAGTTTAATACAGGAAAAAAAAACTTTAAACTGCGATAATTATAGAAAATAAAATTTAAGATTTAACTATTCTTAGCAATGATTCAAGTAAATTTTTCTTATTATTCCATTTCCATTATTATTATTATTATTATTATTATTATTATTATTATTATTATTATTATTATTATTATTATTATTATTATTATTATTATTATTATTATTATATACTCTGAGTTTATCCGACAAGATATTCTGTCCCCCTAAGGGCTCACAAAGGTACTACTCACACTCAACATGTCGTAAATTATTATTTCTATATTAATTATTAATTATTTAATTATTAAATTAAATTAAATTAAATTAAACCACTGGCAAAAAAGCCTCTTTTTTATTCTAATGATCCCTTTTTTGAATATTAAAAAGAATCTAATAATCCATTTTTGTAGTATTGTTTCCTTCATCGTTTCTTCATCTTGTTTAGCGACAGCAGTCAGAGAGATATATCTGCTAAATTGATCAATCATTGCGACTATATCTTTTCTTTCTTAGTGTTTCCTGTAATGAGCCACATATATCAATGTACACTTTTCCCCACGGCTCCTCTGCTGTCAGCCTTATTTTCTCTTCCTTCATCTTTGTTGTCACAACATGCTATGACATGCTTTGACATAAATAGATAATAATATTAGCATAAACAAGCATAAACATCACTTATACAATATATTTTGCCGATTAGAAATTGAAGAAAGTGTATTATAAAAGATCAAGAAATAGATTAGGAAGTAATGAGAATTTGAATCTTAAGTAACAAAAGTCATTAACACAATAGCCCCAAAAATATGACAAACATAAAATAAATTAGCTTAATATTTAAAATATACCCAAAATGCTTGAAAATAAGCCACTCCTCATTTATACATATTCTGTAATTAAATGTCAACTAAATTCTCAAATAGCCGAATACAGAATAAATATAAAAATTACATAACACTGTAAAAATTAACTTTTGTTATTAATTCATATATGCAGTTTTCTTTTTTCTCTACAACTAACTCTTGATAAAGGCTGTGAAGATTATTTGTGTTTAAGTTTTAATTTATTAACCCTTTAAATGTGAGATGCGGATAATCCGAATACTATTGAATAGACCTTTGTTTCTACTTCTAACAATCCTTAGAGGGAAATTTTTTTTGATATATACTAAATGTGTTATGTTCACTTGGTCGTTCTACACGTGTTTCAAATTTTCAAATCACAATTATATCTTTAAATTTTTTTGACGAATAATTGACACATTTCCTGAGTTTTTATGAAATTTAATTCCGCACTTAAAAGGTTAACCCTTAAATACCCCTCATATCTTAAAAGATACAGCCGTTAAAATCTATATTGCTATTTAAATATTCGAAAATTTCCGTGCAAACCAATTTTATGAAGTGCAGCTAACTCCACTCTATTTTGAAATGTCATATATGATGTAATTTTAGTATTCAAAAAAATAATGTTTAAAGTATACATTCTTCTTTTTAATAAAATGTCTTGGGTATTTTTAAGGGTTAATAAATTGCCATTGGAAAAAGGAAACTCAGTCACTTTTTATTGTTAACACCACTTTCAGCAATTTTAATGCAACTGTAATCAATGTAGAAATCTAGATTTAATTGGAATTCATAAATAAGAGCTCTAAAAATCACAATAAAATTTCTTTAGACAAACAATTATAAATTCGGGGAGCAATTATTTTTCAGATAATCGATAAGTAAATATGGGCTTTTTAGTTTTAAATTTATTTTAATGGAATTGAGTATTTTCTAAATTTGTTCAAACAAATAAAATGATTTGATATTCGCGTTGCGGTTTTTATTTGGTCATTCGGAAAGTAATGCCATGGTTTAATATATATTTGACGAAACGAAATATTTTCATCTATCACTTCTACTACTAGTTACCAACGGAAAGACAAGTTTACAAAAATCTTTCTCTTTCCTACCAAATAAGTCCTCCACTGTGTTGCGAAAAACATCTTCATTAATGAGTTCTTTTCTAGAAAGGAAATGCTACATCAATTTAAATAGGTGATAGTTGGATGGCGAAATTTCTTGGAGTATGGTGGGTGGGGTAGCCATAATCCATATTTTTTTGCTACATCACTCTTGCATCAATCTAGCTGCCAGATAATGCATTTCTGTTTGCCCAAACTGGATGTCTACGTTGTATAGCATCCTTTAAACTTTCCAATGCCTCGTATACACCTACTGAGATTGTTCTGTTTTCTTTCATCAGCTCGTAATGGATTATTCAATGAATATTTCCGATTAGCGTTGATTTTGATGATTCACCTAATAAAAGTCATTATTTTCTACGCTTCGGATTATGGTGTTGGATCCATTTTTCATTATCAATAACAATCCTGCCAAGAAATGGATGCTTGTTTTACCCAATGAGCAAAAATTACAAATAGAAATTCTTTGCATCTTGTTCATTTCGTTTAAAATATGTGAAATTCATCTTCCTTTCTTGAAAATTTCCCATATGAATTTTAAATACTCATGTATCCATAAGTGCTCCTATTCCCGCTATATATTGCCGAGCGTTTGGTGATGATCTTCTTTCACAACTTCATTATTTATTACCGGTGATCGTCCACTTGAGGAGTCATCTGTATCCAAATTTTCATTTCTATATTTTCCAAACCATTCAAAGATTTGCATTTTATTGTGACTCAAAGGTTACTATTTAATTTAATTATAATTAAACTGTTGTGATAATATAATAAGTATATCTAACTAGGCATTTTTTTGGTCTTTTTTTATCTTTATTATTTTTTGGGATTTTCCAGTTTTTTTTACCATCACCAGGCTTTAATGACTGTCATAGTTACCATAATGCATGTAAGTTTGTCTTTATTATACGAAGTATTTTCGTGATTTTTTCATTAGGTTATTCAAAAAATATTGCTTATTTTAAATTAATTTTTATTTACATTTGAACAACTGCTATAGGAATATTTACAATTAATTCATAATAATTGGTTTCTAACATTGAACAATATTTTTCCAATTATTTTACATTATTTCCGGCATTATTTAAAAACTCAATGGTTTTTTAAATAGAATATCTACCCAAGTATTGGCATCTTTAGAGGAAGTGAAAGAAATGACTGCAACTGGGCTACGACATTTGGCTGATCGAAGAATATATACTGACATTAAAGTGGACATAAAACCAAGCTATTTCATTTTACCCGAGGCTGGGAAATATACAAAGTAATAATGAAGGAAATAAATAATAATTTCTACATTATTTTCAGAGATTGTAAAATGCTTCTTGTTGATTTGGGTAGCATTTTGATTATTTCTGAAAAAACAAGCATGCCCGGTGCCGGAGATACTGATCTTATTTTTGGAAAAGATGGCAAACTCAATTATGATTTGATGAAAGAAACTGCCTATGATAAATTTCATATTATTTTATCAACAATACAAGCTCTCATGATCGAACGAGGGGATGATTGGCGCAAATTACGATCTCAGGAGTCATCCAAAAATCATATTTTAAGACCATTTGGTTTTGAGTTTAATTTAAAGAAATGCGTCATTACAAATGACGCAAATCTACCGAAGTAATGAAAATATTAATTTTCAAGTTTATACTATTTTTATTATTATTTCTAGGATATTTATCAAAGGTTGCCTTCCGCATTTGGGAGTTATTGTATCGGATAGAGTTTTACAATCGGTTCTTGAGCTAATTCTACATATACCTTTCCCGCAAACTGCTCCCCCGAAACAAGTTCCAACAACAGAAAGTATTTTAAGGGTATAATTAAGATTTTTAAATTATTTATTATTGATTTGAACGTTTATTGAAAAGTTTTTAATTTTTTATATGAAAAATCATGATATTTAACTTTATAAATGTTTTTGTTATTTACCAGACTTTTCTAGGGAGAATGAAAGATTTTATTTAAATATGATGCGTAGAAGTAAGCAAGTAAATTATTATTTTTTCAACAGGTTCCAAATGAATCAATTCATTCAAAAATTGTGTTACATTTTAATATCATACGAAATATTCAAATAGTCTTTTTAATTGTTCATTTTGCATAATGATGGATGATGAATCAGTAGAAAAATATTTGACTTCCGACTCCTTAAATTTTAATGGCCAAGATAAATAATACATTAAAATTTATAGAATATTACTTGATTAATAATTTTTCAAACAAATTTGAACTCTCAGAAAATATTCTAGGTAACAAAACAACAAAGTCGATTCCAGATACTTTTAATATAACTTTTATTTTGTCCTTATGGTATCCTAAAAATCATTCCGTAAAATGGAATTAGAGCAGTTAGAGAGCCATGTCGTAAAATTCTAACTTTGTAATTTTATCCATTTAAAATCAAATATTAAAATTTTAGATCCAAAAATTATTTTAAGAAAATTCGATCTCTAAGTAAATCTTTTAAATTTATTAAAAAATCGATGTTTTTGATATATTTACTGATTCATAGTCTTCAAGCTTTTTAATAAATACAATGGAAAAGAAATCAGTGGTGAAATTGGAAAAAAAGTTCTTATAAATCTTTTGAAGTCACTATATACAGGGTCGGATATTAGGCAATTGAAGCTATTGCAAATAAAAATTTATATATTTAAAAATGGTATATGTAACAAAAATAAATATTATTATTAAAAATATTACCCCAACATTTTGTTCTTAAAAAGTTCGAGAGACACTGATTTAGTAATGCCTACTAAAAATAATACTGATGTGAGGATCAGCAGGGACGGCTCTACCATATTGGCGAATTCGGAGGCCGCCTAGGGCGCAAAAATATTTTTCTAAATTATTTCTCGAATATATAAAAAAATTATTTACTAACAAATTGCATTATTATATTTTGAAATGAATATATTTCACTCTATAAAAAATTTATTATGAAATACCTACTCGTTGAATTAAGAAATTTAAATTATTAAAACATAATGTTTCAGTTGGCATTCTTTAAGGTAGGCGCTTCATAAAAATTCGCATAGGGCGCTAAGCTTGGACAAAATTTCTTGAGCCACCCCTGAGGATCAGAGTTACTTCCATTTAAATAACATTTTAGCTTGTGCTTTAATTAGGTAAAGTTACTATAGACAAGTTATATTCATTCACATTAGAAGTTTTTCATGGCAAAAATTTATTTAGTTATATTCATATTATTTTTATATTTGGTAAAAATTTTTCAATGTTTCAATTTTTCATGATTTTTGATTTTTATAATTGGATTTTGCTTTAAATAAATATTTAAAATCTATATTTCAATATGTAAATTCTAATTGTTAATTAATTTTTTATTTGAAGTTAAAGGGACCCCCGAGAAAATTTCAATCGGGCATCGCACTTATATATTCTTTAAAAGTAATTAATTTTTAAAATTATTATAGAAATATGCTTAGTTTGCAATTTATTAAGAAATATTTTTATTTGATACTAAATGCTTTAGTTATAATCGCTATTATATAAATGTTTATTTCTATTTGGTTTCGAAGCAGTAATCGAAGCAGTTACAATAAATAACATTTTTATTATAACGACCATATAATACAGGAGTACAGTGGGAAACAGTTAGGTATTGCACCTAAATTAAATTTGACAAGCAATCAAGTGATGAGGGCTATTAACGTTCTTCCTGATTCGGAAACCTCCAGTTTAACTAGTACTATTGATGAGGATGATGATGGAGATGAAGAGTTCAAGGATGCCGTGGAAAACATGGATAGTAATGTAATCCTAAATAAAGTAAGTTAAATGTGGTATTGGACTATATTATTTCATGCTTATTTATAATCATTTGATTGAATGTTTTTTGCTTGATGTATTTCCATTATGGATTTTAGATAAGATATGTTAGAAATAAAAGTAGTAGTGCCAATTCTCCACAACTAAAATCCAAACTCAAAAATAAATTAGAAAATAAAAAAGATAAGAAATCCATTATTAAAGAGGTTTTGTGAAGTTTCCTGTTTGTTGAGTTCGTTGTTCGTTTGGATGTAGTCGAATAACTAATAAAAAGCTAAAAAATTAATTTAATATTATATATTTCAGAAGAAAACCACTAAATTATCCAAAATGAAAAATATTATTGATTTAGATGCACTTTTTGTGATAAATACAGTAAGCATAGTTTGTGCAATATCATATATTATATGGTATTTTGCTAATTTTCAGTTTGAGCTACAAGTTCTTCAAGACATTAAAAATTCGCCTGTGGAAAAAAATGGTACAAAAGAAATCTTGAAATTAATTGTCCATGAAATTGGAACAACATTGACGTTGAAACGATTCGACATGGCCGTCCAAGCCTACATTGGGTCATTGATTTTGGCTGTTCCACAATTTGTTGATCCAATTACGAAATCCCCGATTTGTTTGGCACAAACGAAAAAACATACAAAGGGACAAAATCTGTTGTTTATTAATCTGTTAATTGTTGAGAAAACATCCCCAGATTTTACATCAGTTCATGCCAACACCAGGCATACATTAGAATGCCAGTTCAAATCGATTGAGGTAAGGATTTAGAAAATTATTTTAAAATTTTTATTAATTTGATATTTAAAATATTATTTACAAATCAAATTTTTCTATTATTTCCATTCGTGTTTTTGACAGGTTAGTTTATTCTTATAAATCAGTTTTTTTCTTGCCATTATTGTTGGAAATACGGTTCCATCTGTTTCAACTTTCAGAGAACCATTTAGAAATGTTATTATTTAAAAATTGCATTGATTAATTTTAAATAAATAGAATTATTAAAAACTCAATTGGAAAACTTTAAATTTTGTTTGTAAATTATGGATGTATTTACTTTGAATAAGCATTCGGTTTTATTAATTCCTTTTTGGAGAAAACATAATTAGCCATTAAACAACTAGTGAAGGTAAATTTTTAGATGTATGAAAATCGAATAATATTAGAATATTATGGGTTATTTATAAATTTTTGACAATATCTATTTTCGTAATTGAATCTTCATATTTCTCATTTGATTTTTTTAATTTGAAATAAAAGGATATAAAAGTGCGGATTAATATTGCTTTTAGAAAAAAAAATTCAATATTTTTATTTTTTATAATGATATTTTTCATTTGAATGCATTTTTTTTCAATAATGTATCATAATATTTTAAACCATGACATGAGTTTTCACATTTATGCTATAGATAAAGGCCGTCGAGAGCCAGACAAGGCCCCCGATGCAATTTGTCAGTAGGGGCCCTCTTTGCAATTACAAACTAATATATTTTTGAAAAACGCATCACTTCTCCAATTATAACGACAGGCTGGGGTTTACTGATGAAACAGAAGATGCAAAGCATTGGGGCGCTAAAATCCAAAATTTAAATGAAATTATTTTTTTTGCAAATTTAAATATTTTTTTTTTCAAATTTAAATTTTTAAATGAGAGATGAAAAGTAGGCGATTTTTTTAATTCAGATTTCCAAAAAAAGTTTTTGGTGTTTTTCTTTAATTGTAAGTACTTGTTTTCATTTTTATATATAAATATAAATTTGTAGTTTGAAATATTTAATAAAAAAGTTTAAAAAGTGTAATTTTTTGAATAACAAAATTTTTGTGAATGTAAGTATTTTTACTTAGAGTTTATTATTTTTTCAATAAAGTATCTTAAATATTAATTGAGGAATGGTGAAAGTAAGTATCACTACGTAGTACTACTTTTTACTTTCATCATAGCACATGGATTTACCCTCACCGCCACTTTTATATTTAATTTTAAATTCTTTTCAGTATAACTAAAAAATAGAGGGAAAAAAATTATCCGGAGCAGACATCTTCAGGAACAGTAAGTGAAACAGTGAGGGAAAATGAAATATTGATTTCATTTAAATCAAATGATCCAGCTACTTGGCCCAAAGTTGTAAATGACAAACTTCGGAAAATTATTATTGAGCAAGGTTCGATGATACCGATAGAACAAAAATTATATCCTCGAGACGATTGTAGTCGTAGTTTTAGTAATAACTATTACTATCGTAAGATAGCAAATAAAGATACTGTTTCACGAACATGGCTTATATATTCATGTTCTATAAATTGTGTTTTTTGTTCATGTTGCAAATTATAATAACGGTATAATAACGGATCAATTGAAATCATTTTAAATTTAGTAGTAATTTAAAATGAAAAATATCAGGTAATCATGACTTTAAATCATACCTTCAAATCATGCTTTTAATCATGCCTTAAGCCATATTCATAATTTATTTTGATAAATTTTATTAAAAAATTTAATTAAATGCTTTTTTAAAAATTATTTTGAAATTTTAATTAGATTTATCGACTTTTTAAATTTATTTTTTAATATTTTTATTCCTCGATTTAAAAATTTATGTTAATACCTTTTTGATAAACGTTATTTATTTAGGTTTGTCTTCACCAAGAAGCTCTTTTAGTTGTGCTGAATTTCATAAATTCAATGATTCCAGTCTTGAACACAGTCGAAGGAGAAAAATCGGAAACCTGGTCTTTGTCAAATAAAGATAAGCCAGGCAAAAAGACAACTTTGGAAAAAAATGAAAATGAGGCTGTTGAAGACCAAAAAAAACAAGGGGCTGATACATCTTTAATTGGTCTGATTACTGATCGAATAGATTCATCGACGGAAAAGCGAACCGTTCGATTGAAAGCTGAAGCCCTTGCAGAGAAATCAGGTTAATAAACTCTTTTTTATAATAGATAAATGAAATTTTTAAATAAATAATAAATATAGCATTTTATTATCTACTGAAATTTTTCATATTTATTTTTTGTTATAACGAGAAATTAAATTTATTTGTATTTCAATAACCCTCTGCAAACTTTTGCGTGTTTTGTGGTTATATATAATGCAAATTTTTTATCCAATAATGTTAATTAATGATATAAGAACTTTTTTCAATTTTCACCTCTGATTTCTTTTCAATTGACATTGTATTTATTAAAAAACTTGAATCATTAAATAAAAATCATTAAATAAATCGAAGTTTTTTTTTATATATTTACTGATTCATAGTCAAGCTTTTTAATAAATACAATGTTAATTAGTGATGTCTGAAAAAAATATTAATTTTGCTATAATCAAAAGGATTTGCCATACACTCAACTCTTTTTAGATGGTAGATACGTTCCTCAGAAATTCGTGTTATAGGTAGTTGATAAAAAAAGATAAAATTGGGAATACTTCCATGTTATCCGAAAACGGTGTAAGATGATAAAAATAATTATATTTAGTTTAAAAACCGTCTCCGAGGATGAACATATTCAAGCAAGCAGTTTCAGTCAATGGAAATCGATATCGTTATATGACTCAATTTTTTTTCATCATTTGAACTATTTGAACGTGGACAACATGCGGTTCCAACAGAATGGGGCTATACTGCTGATGAAACAATGGCTTTATTGTAAAAAAGGTTCTTATGGCGTGTAATTTCTCGTCGTGGATATGTAAATTGGCTGTCAAGCTCTTGTGATTTAACACCTTTAGATTTTTTCTCCACGGGTTGTGTTAAATTTCAAGTGTTTCATCGCCTGTAACAATAGCCGAGGTGGCCATATGGTTGATATTATTTTCCACATATAATTCCCAAATGTGCACTAATTACTAATTTTCAATAAACATGAAAAATTCAAAGAAGCTAGTTTTTTACCTTTTATTTAAAATTGCAGTTCATGTTGTGGACACCTTTTTTTTTAAAGTTATAAAGTAGTCATTATTGTAACCAAATTATTATTATTATATTTTTTTTGAAAAAATTAAATCTTTTTGAGAATATTTTGTTTTATTTAATGTCTGTACATGTTCCACATTAAATTTATTATTACTAAAAACCCATTATTCCTCAGGAGGAAGTAATTATATTGTAAGTATCTTGAGCAAGATTAAACACAAAATAAGGGATATATTTTTAAGGTATATGACTTGCTTTATATTTGGCTTTCAACATTTTGGCTATCAACATTTGGCTATCAGAGAAAAAAATCGACTTTTCGTAAAAATTCGATCATGTATTCATTTTTCATGTTTAAATCAGGTCCAGTTCAAAATTCCTAATAAATTCATTGTTTTCGATATTTAACAATTTTTATTAATATTAATGTCAATAGGCCCTGATTTTGCTATCGAACTATTGAATCAAGATTTTTATCAAAGTTCGATGGCAGTTTCACTTGTTACATGAAATAATAATCTTTATTCTGATTTTCTTATTTTCAGATTACAATGACTACGATTCAGGTAAAAGTTTCAGCAATGACATTTTTACAATTTGAGTTGCTTTTAGTTTGAACCTTACTTTGATTAGGATTGTTTTTTTATTAATAATGGGATGTATGTGTATTATTTAAAAATGCTTGGAAACCCATTTGATTTATAAGTTAAACATATGTAATGAAATCAAAAATATTTATCAAATACATTGTAAACAGGTAAAAGGATTTTCATCCCAGAGATTAGTATGACACAATGGGCAATAACTGCTAGCCTTCAAAAGTTGCGCGTCATTGTTTCTAATGAAAAAGACCATAATATTCTTGATATATCAATTCATGGTATGAGAGCAGATGTAAAAACGAGTTATTGCACAACTGAAGTCAGTATAACTATCACAGATATGAGAATTCAAGATCCAAGTCCTTTGGCTATTTATAAAAAGGTTGAAAGTTTTCTATTATCGAAATCCACTATTGAAATAAATATGCAGATAATCTGGATCGAACGCGACGAAAGCATATTTTCCATGCAAGTAGCAATATTTAATCAAGGCACGTCAACTCCGGGTTATGAATTAGATTTGTCAAGGGTCGATCAAATGGTCAATATAGAAGTGGGGAAAATTAAGATCATTTTCCTGTACAATTTCGTTTTGAAGATTCAAGTCTTTCTTAATTTTTATTTGTTTTTTTAATGATTTGCCTTTTTAAGACTTTTCTTAACAGTTTTCAAGAGTCCTTGCAAACTGTTGCTAACAAAGCTCAAGAATATTCTGAAGCTGCTGCCAATAGGGTAAAATAAATGTTGTTTATTGATTATAAATTCTTCTAATTATAGAAATAATATTAAAAAATAATAACATAATAAA
Source organism: Schmidtea polychroa (assembly GCA_959609185.1). Classification (NCBI taxonomy): domain Eukaryota; kingdom Metazoa; phylum Platyhelminthes; order Tricladida; family Dugesiidae; genus Schmidtea; species Schmidtea polychroa. The sequence goes on along the minus strand of CAUHTR010000622.1, from coordinate 72,767 downwards.
GTTCCTAAAATTAGAATATTTCTTTGAGTTAGTCCTTGAAAATTTTCACTAAATAATTGTCAATCATTGCTAATATGACATCAAAATATTTAAATCCATAATTCTTATTTTTATAATTACAATTTTTCATGTTTTCTAGGCAGTCCACAATTTGCTATAATATTACAGTCTTTCATTATTATACAAATTATTAATAGCCCCGTTATAAAATCATAATTTTTACTTATTTAGATGTAAATATTCTTTTACAACATAATGTTTAGAATATTTTCTTACATGTTACAAGTTATTTTTGTTTTATGCTTTCAATATGAATAATTTTTTTATATCAGGAGAATTTAAGGATTTCTAGAATTAGTCAAATAATGATGCAGAATATAATGATAAGAGGTGGGAAAAGGAGAGAATTATTAACATGAAAAAGTTTGCACAATTTTCTTTCATTATTCAAAATAGAGAAAAAGCAATAATAGAAATAGTCGTTATTTCTAAAATATGACAATATTTTATATATAAATAGTTATCTAAATGATCTAAATGACGTTTAACCTCAAATGAGAACAATATGCTAATGAAAAATGACCATTTCACCGAAAAAGAAATTTTCACCAATGAAATGTCTTAATTTTTCCTGAAGTTTAAATTATCGTATAAACTAAATATCGGAGAAATTTCGAAATCAAAAACAAATATCTGAATTATTCGAGAAAATTTCTTACATTTTATACTAATTATTAACATAAAATACAATCAAAATAAAGGTTCAAAGAATATTCATACCAACGAAATTTACCTTGAAACCTTTAGTTACGCCTATTTTCGAAATCCAAATTACAAATATTTTATGCTCAATCACAACTAACGGGATGCTAAACTTTGACATTGAAATTGTAAAAGGTATTTTCTGATGATTTCATACAATTTATGACAAATAAGTTAGTAATCTTTAATTGTGATCTTTGATAATTCTAGTATTCACAAAATCAATTCTGTTAAATTTTTATCACAACATTCAGGTAATTCTCAAATTTTACTAGCATACAGTTTGGATTATTGTATTTTTCATATTGTAAATATGAATAGCACATAATTAACATTGGTTAATTTAACATTGAATTATCCGTATCACCTAAAATTAAACTATAATGCAACATTAGACAATAAATAAAATTCCGATTATACATGATATAAATTCGCATTTTCAAAGCTAAAGAGCTGCAATCAACATTAAATAAGTTAGGCACCGTGATATTGCAAGCATGACATGTAAGCTAATTTAGATGGTATTATTGCGTTTTATCAATTATAATATTCAGTTTAAATATTTTTGTGCTGAAAACTAGTGTTTATTATCTTTTTAAATGCGAGTGTTTTTTATCCAAGTCTATCAACATTTATTAGAATGACCCTTTGGCAACAGCAATCAAATTTACTTCTCAAATAAGTTCAGATTTTGGTAATCGTGTATCGGAGGTTATACTTAGTAATTTTATTTATTGGAGAAGGGTTTACTCGTTATCTATGTTGTATTGTATTCTGTGGATAGTCTCTCGGTTTACAAGATTCATAAATATATTTACATTTAGCTTACCAATGTTCTAGAGGAACCTCCTTCAAGTCGGACGAAACTTGACATTAATGTTAAAGCACCTGTGATTTACATTCCAGAAAACTCCAAGTCTGTTAATGCTTTGATGGTCGATTTAGGGGCCTTAACTTTCAAAAATGATTTTGCCATTGATCCCACCACATCAGTCGTGCTTGAAGTATCCAAAATTACACTTAGTAACTTAAGAGTGTCTCGGTATGATTTTTTTTATTCGTGTAGTAAATATTTGTAATCATAATATTTTTGTGATAGTGGTAAATTTATTGAGAAACTTATCAGAATAGGTGAAAAAAAAGGATATTTATTGAGATACACACACAAGTCGGTTGAGACTTCAGTTTTTGTTAAAATTGTTTAAAATTTTCGTTTTCATTGTTTATATTTACTTATTTTAAAAAATTAAAATAAATATTATTCTAATTTTTGATGGTTAATATGATTTTTATTGAACGTATTAGAAATAAATTTAAAGGTTTAAAATGTTTTTCCAATGAAGAATTTACGAGGTTTTATTAAAAATTTATTTTCTAAATTATTTGAGTTTTAATTTTTCATAATTCAATATTGTTAATATCAAAGTTATAAAATTTGAATTTTTTCGGAATTTCATAATTTGTCAATTTTTTGTGTAGTGATCACATTTTTGAGTGACAAACATGGAAGAAATTGATGTGATATGATCTTATAGTTGAAACACTGTAATATCATCTGTAATATCATCTCTATCTTTTTGAGTCAGTTTTTTGTTTTGAAATTTGAAATTTGATCCTTCTTGAGTAAATTGCTCGTTCTTTATTTGTTAAGTTTTCATGACCATGCATTAGTAAACTTTTCTATCGACATAATCTTTACTAATTGGACCAATTTCATCATTCTACACATTAATTTCTCTTGAAATTTGACCATGCCTCTTTAAAATTATATTTAATTCATCGAATGATTTAATCGAAATCAAACATTTTGAAATCCTTTAATTTTTAATTGGCGGCGATGATACAAAGAAGTGACACTTACATATACTGAAAGAGACGAATTCAGATTCCTTTTAGAAAAGTGGGAAGCGTATAAATTTCATAGAATTTAGGTAAATTTTCGATTATCAAATTTCCAAAGCTTCCCTCCAACACAACATTTACTCTAACAGCATATTTCATTCTACCTTCATATCGTACTAAACTTAGAAATATTTGTAGTTTCTGCCTGCTTTTCCAATATTTAACTATTCTTCATTAGATAATATTATAAAATATTTCGATTTTTGAACAAATTCCTCACATTCATCATTTCCTTGACGATAATTGAAAACTTCATTGAGTTCGCAATGTAACTTTTATTTTTAGTGAATGGAGTCTTTATTTTCCTAGTATATTTGAAAGAAATGCTTTGCTTCTATAATAATCTGCGATAGATGTCATTTTGAAAAATAATTCACATAGAAATAATTCACATTTATCTGTTATCTTGATTGTAAATGGTTTTTTTAATTATACTTTTTCACTATTCTGTAATTCGATTGGAATGTTTTAATATTAGTCAAATATAGCTTTTAGATTTTGTATTCATTGCATATTTCTCTAAGTCAATGAGATTGTGACAAATATCTTAACAATTTATTTGTTTTTCTAATTGATATCTGGATATAATACAAATATTTATCTTTTAACATAATTTCAATCTTAATTCATATATTTTATATTCGTGTTTCCACTGAAATTTATATTCAAGTTTATATTCAATTCAAAATTTTGTTATTTTAAATCTTTCGTATAAATTGTAATTTGTTATTGGATATTATTGAATTTAACAAATTGAGATTTCTAAGTTATTTTTGAAATTTATTTTAGTACTCGTTAGCTAACTAATTCTCATTTTAGTTAGTTCTTCAAACTATTGGTCCACAAAGTTTCGACCACAAACACTAGAGACAAATAAAGAGTTTTGGTGATAAAGATAGTATAGAAAATGTAAAATCATAAAAACGTCTAAGGTAAACCATGACTTACTAAACCCAATATTGAAGAAAACAAAATTCAATAATATCGTGAGATCTTCAAAAATCTCCGAACGACCAAACTAGATTCCATGACCTCACCAAAATTTCGCAGATCTCGACTGGAAACATGTCATAAATAACTTCTCAGTGCCTGATTCCTTACTCAGAAACCTAAAACCACATCAGTACAATATACGAACACCTATCCAGAGTCGGGTAAAATGCTTTAAAAGATTTAAAAACTTAACCGATAAAGAACGAAATGAGGAAATTGAAGCAATAATGAGAGATTTTAGACTTCACCAAATAAACGATATCCTGATATTCAAATGGTTCCCCGACAAATACAAAGAAGGCCTAAAATTAAAAAGAGTATATTTTTACCCACAGAGACAAGATGCACTTATTTACATTTTACTAATGATAATGATATTTTATATTTCTTTATGCCGGCCAAGTGAACTATGTTCGAGTTGGCATGGACAACCAATTTTAAGGGATCTTTTACCCCATTAACCCAGGGTCCATAGGTACAAAAACAAAATTGTTGAAATATCTCCAAGCAAACCAGGAAGATTCTTTAGAACCGAATATTAATGTTTTAAAGAATAGTTGAATTTTCCAATACAGGTTAATATGAATACAGCATTGTATTTAATTTGTATTTTCGCTGTTTACAAAAATGCTTAATAATAATTTTGAAGTGATGTCTACATTTCTTATCCGATCTGGGTTTATATCATCTAGACCAACAGGATCTGTCATTATTTTCATTTTTTTCATTTTTGTTTTTTTTTAATATTTTTATCTGAATCATAATATTTAACCCTTTGACCACTGTCGGGACATTTATGTCCCAGTCAAATTTAAAAAAAATATAGATGCCTTATTCTCTGTGCTATTAGAACCAACGCTTGTCCCACTCGCGTTTATAGTATTTTCTACTAGTTTCGTCTATACTCGTTAATATACGCTCTGCCTGCTAGCAAACGTAACATTTTATTTCATTCGTTGTCGATTTCTATCGTTAAAGTTACATAAATTTCATTTTTTAAAATTCTTCGTCAGAGGGTTAAATTATATCTGCTCAACATAGATTTGTTAATGTAAAATTTCTAGATTTAGTCTAGATTTAAATCCAGCTTTTTAATTGTTCATTTTTACCAAACAATGCGACCAACTTTCTTTTAATTTTAATTGCATCATTATCGCATTTTACGATAAAAATTATTTCCCCCATTAGATCAATTTTATTGGAAAATACAGTAAAAAGCGAAAAGGGTATTTTGCTACCCATCAACATATTCATGGATATGACTCGCAATCTATCATGGAATCTCGATCATACAATACCTCAGATCAGCATAGATGCTAAAATGAAATCTATTAGTGTAAATTATGATGACAATTTTAAATTTCAAAATTAATTTCAAATCAAGGTCGGAATGTCGCAAGGAGATTATAATATGTTTCAGCTAGTTCTTCAATCCAATTTCAATGAGGCTGTCACCCAAGTTCCTAGCGCTCCTGAACCAAAAGAAGACGTAAATACAAAGAAAAATTTACCAAAGGATGGTTTGTTTTATAAGTTGATTCAATATATTCAACCGAATTTGTTTCAAGACAAATCTGGATTGGTTCGCATTGCCAATGATGAATCGATAACAGTTCAGTTTGGATTCAAAATGGAATTTCTAGATGTTGAACTGTTTAAAGGAGATGCGAATCCAGTTTGATATCCTGTCAAACATGTCTTTGACTTAATCTTTTACCATTTAGAATGACTGGGTCAATGAAATGCCTCCTGATAAATGCCTGACGAAAATGAAATGTGAAAACTTGTCAGTTGAAGGTTCAATACATCTCAATTCAGCAATGGAAGTTAATGTCAGGTTAAGTAATATTAACGTTTTGGATACTCAACCCGATTCGGCTAAGAAAATTAATGAGTGAGTTTAATTAAATTAAATTGTGTAAATTTTAAATTATAATAACTATCATTTTTTTACTAAAAGTTTAAATGTGTTGTTTAGTTATTTGTGGACAGTATTGAAAATTTATTTCTTTAAATATATTTTTATTGATAAGTGCAAGATGACCTTCAATCTGATGTAAACATCTGAAAAAACTGTACAAATAAATATGTTTTTTCACAACCGCATTTATAATTTTTATGCACTATAAATCATTATTTTAAGATTAATATGATGATTATCAATAAAAAACGAAGTTTATTTAAAAATGAGCTTAGAAAGGTGAGTTGATCAATTGTTTCAAGGAGTTCTTTGCCATTTAAATATTCAATAATTAATTCATATATATTTTGTCTTTTCTTTTTACCTGTTTATTTGACCTATTTATAAATTTAGCTATTTTCTTATTTATATTTACATATTATTTCAAATAATTCCAAAATAGGCCAATCAATTATCTATTTTCAAAGGATTTACAATCAAATTTAGGCGTTTGTTTTCTATTTTACTTAAAAGCTGTTTTTTAAAGTAAAAAGTTAATTTTGATTTGTGAATCGTTGCATTTTGTGTCAGTCGGTGATTTTTGTTTATTATTTGTAGTTTTCATACAATAGTTTTAAAATAATTTTATGAGATGGTAAAGGTAGCAAAAGCGACAAAAGATAGAGAAATAATAATTAATAGTTCTAGAAGTGTCTGTAACAATGTAATATTCTTGTAAGATTTCAAGAGGAAAAAGGAAATCGATTTACTGCCACTTTCAATTGACAAAGTTGATCTTTCTCAGACAGATTATTAAATTGAATTTTTACTCTTATCGACTTTTCTTAATAACAAGTATATTTTTTACAGATGATATTTTGTTTTCTAATTTACTAACATCACCTTGATTGGAATATGATTCAATCATTTTTATAATTAGAGAAAACAATAATACTTTTTTGGCATAATCTTTCAGAGTAAACTTTGGTATTAGGTCTATTTGGGAAAGTATGACTACTGATCCTAGGAATCTAGAGCAGATAATGGTGGTAGGGGTAAAAGTAAATATTTTATTTTTTAGTACGAGGGTTTGAGATTTGTGAAAATTTGTTTTTGCAAAAGGATGAAGATTGTCGATGTGTACGTTTTTGATTAAAATTACTTTTTCGTATTTCCGAAATAATTTTAATCTTTTCAAGATAGAGATTTTTGAGATCTTCAATTTTGCTGACTGCAATATTTTCAAATTTTCATGGAAAGATTGTCAAAAACATCAAAAACAGAAATATTTATTTTTAACCTCCGTTATTAATAAAAATGAATTGACTTTACTTATAAATTGAAAAGTAGTTGAATATAGTTTTCATATCGAAGGATCATTTATAACCTTGCCTTTTTATAATTATGATCCGTAACTGACACTGCTTTTAGTTGTTTCGCTTTGCATTTTTTATATACTTGAACATTGCCTGTACACTTATGGCAAAAGTGATGAAACATACATTAGTTATAGTTCATTATTCTTTTAATTTATTAAAAAGAGAGTTTGAAGACTATAAATCAGTAATATATCGATGTTTGTTGATACTCACGAATTTATGGCACTGACACAATTTAATTCACTTGAAAAATGCAGTGCCGAAAATTCGTGAGTATCAACAAACATCGATATATTACTGATTTATAGTCTTCAAACTCTCTTTTTAATAAATTCAATGGAAAAAATAATCAATAGTGAAATTGGAAAAAAAAGTATATGATATTTTCAAAATATATGATATTTTCAAATTGAATTAATTTATTATTTAGTGGGAAAATTATCAGGTACATTATATTTTTATAAATGTTTTTGTTTGTTGCACCATTATATTTGGTTTCATTTAATTGTATATCTTTATTCGTCTTTTCATTTAACTTATCCGTGAAATATTTCGTCTTCCGTAGTCATTATTTCCTCAATTAACAATTTCTAAATTGTGTTACTATAATATTTTTTGATCGACAGCATAATTTAGAAGCTATTTGGTTTTTAATCTTTGTATTCGATTTATTAATCGTTTTGGAACTTTATAATAAGTCATAAATTCAAAGGTTTTGATCATTGGATTTATTTCTTTGATGGTTTCCTATATTAAGAATGACTTATGAATATTTAACGTTGATATTGGAATGCATGCACTTTTACAGCTATGAGATAATATTATAATGGATCATTTCTTATATATCTCTATAATTAGTTCTTTAAAATTTAAAATTTCCATTAAAATGCAGCTATAGATAATAATTTTATGAAAGTTACTATTTTGTTACTTTTTTTCAAATCAAAAGTGACTTATTTTTGTGTTATAAATAATATTTTTCAGCAGCATTCCAAGAATTTAGTTCTTGTGATTCAGATTGAATAAATTAAACTAATTTTCAATGTAAATTCAATATTTTCATTCTTACAATACTCTTTTGCAAAATGTTTTTCCTATAAATGAGGAAATTTTTATGCTTCATATTTCAGTAAATAGCGATATTTATTAGTAATTTTCATACTAGTAATATAGTTCATTGTAAAAAAATATTTTGAGTCCGCGATGAGTTTTCAGTTGAGCAACACAGATATTGTTCACAGTTCACAGTGTACCCCTACAAACTCTTCCAGTGCCCTTTCAGAAATATACGTTAGAAAATAGTGATTTAAAGGATTGGAAAAAATTCTCACGCGTGAAATATGTTATTTTTTTGTTTACTTGTGATCTGATTAAGAATATTGATCAATTTTTCATCTCCTATACAACAGAAATTTATCTGAATTTTATAATCCAAACTAATTCTCGAGGGTCTGTATTTCCGATTTTTTAAATTTAACTTAGTAGTTTTTATGACACATTTTTATGATTCGAAAATAAATATTATTATTTTTAATTGCTTTTTTAAAATTTATTGTTTTGCTGTGTACATCTGCTATTATTTTTATAACTGAATTAACTGATTTTTTACTGCTGAATACTTAATCTGGTGTCTATCTATTTTATTGCTTTATATTATAATTTGTATATTTAATTAACAAAATTGTTTCGACACACAGTTCTTTTCCAGCTCCTCTTTTCAAATTTAGAGTACAAGAAAATTTTTTTTATGGATATATACCAGTATATTCATCAAATTATTAAAAAATTAATTTAGAAATTTGCGATATTTAATTTGTAATAAATTGTTTTTTATATTCACTATTTACGCATTTCCCTACAATGTTTCAATGGCCAGAAAAAGTTTTTCAAATGTTACTACCGTATTATCCCGAATATAATGCGACCCCGAATTTAGAAAAAAAATACTCATAAAAAAATTAAAATTAAGGGAAATTCAATCAGATAAGCGTTTGGTTAGGTAATTAAAAGTAATACATAGGTTATATTCATGACAATAAATTTAATTAATTTAAACCAAAATTTAATAAAAATAAAATGTTAAAAATTGTCGCGTTATATTCGGGCTAATACGGTAGTTCTCCGTAAAATTCCAAGACTATTAGAATATTTTCTATTTATTAAACGATTCCTGTGACGAAATGTATTTTAATATTCATTAGATTTTTCAAAAGTGAATAATAATATGCTATCAATCGAAAATTAGATCAACATCTTTGATAAAATTACACGGAATTTAACTTTTGCTGAAATTAAAATTTGATGATTTAATATTAAATATAATATGGCGTGAGAAACAACTGATTCTTGAAGATATGTCAATTTCTTGTTTTTTATCTAGAAGTTTGTATTGTATAAATATGAAAATGTATAAATAGTTTAGTTCACTATTTAGGCCTATCTTTGCTATTATACCGAACTCTTGTAGTGTTTCAAAAAAACTGTATAAATGGATACAAAAATTTCTTGTAAAAATTAATGAAATGTTACAATAAAGACAAATATTGTGATAATAGTGTTATTAGAAAGTTCATGATCACATAAAAAAATTTTGTAAATTATTATTTTGTAAGAAATTTTGTAACTTTTCAACTAAAATACCGTTATTTTTATATCTTTAAAATATTAGAAAACACATTTCTGTACGTTGTTTACATTCTGAAAACTAATAGCTTATTTTTCTGTTCCTAAAGCTTTGTCGATAGTATTTACTCATAACTTTCAATGATGCTTAGAAAATTCTTAAGTTTACCCGTTAAAATTATCCAGTTATTTGAATTGAAGTACTTCATTTTTTATGTTTTCCCAGTCTTCTAGTTTTGGTTTATTAAAAATATGTTTCTCTCCTTTTGAATTCTTGATTTAGAATTACGAACCTGTATAAATTTATGTTAGAATATCTCTGTTTCATCATTTAGTTTGCTATATGGACCCTTAATTCCTTAGTTCAGCCAATTGATTTAATATTCAACGTAATATTTTTCTTGGAGTTATTTTTTCAAAGATTTTTTTTTGCAAATTTCATACATTTTTACGCTTTTTATTTCTATTATAGTTAGTAAATAGTTTTTCATCCAGCATTTATTCTTATTCACTACAAGAATGCAAATAATCATTATTCTCCCCATCCATATTTATCTCACTAGTTTTTATTGTTTTTGTTTTCCAATATGATTTCTTTTATTTGTTATTACAATTATAAATAAATATTTTTCCTTGCGTAACACAAATTTTCGGTGTTGTATTTTAACACTTGAAATGACAGTACTTAAAAATTAGTGTTACCTAGGGAAAAGAGATCTATATGAATGAATATAAATCCAGCATGGTTCTGATTATTAATATAAATAAACTTAACGTTATTTGTTTCATTTTTAGCAGAATATTCATAGATACATATGATTTTTTGAAACACTCTAAATAGTAACTTAGCATTTAATTTTACGTAGCTTCACACTTATAATATCAGGTTTCTTTTTAGCAAGAGTTGTCATACATTTTTCATTGCATATTTCTATTTAGATTAATTAGAAATATAAAAAATGATTCCACTGATTTTATTTCAATTAAATTTATTCAAGATAAGAATTCAAATAGTAAACGTAAGTGTTATAAATTTTTATCAAATATTGAATTAGTTTTTGAAATCATCAAGTGATTGTCGACATTGCGGGAATATATATGTGCATCTGTGTCGATTATTTGATGATGTTGACAGATTTCTTTGTGAAAGCTCAACCTCCCCCAATACAACCTCCGAAGAAAGCCATGGTTCCTGTTCGAGGATATGACAAAAACCCACGAAAATATAGAAGTAAAATGAAATTTATTGAAAATTGAGATTGTGTTAACTCTATGTAAGAAAAACCACTTTCGAGTCCTGTTGAACCTCGACTAGCTGATTTTGAAATAGATGTTAAAGTTGCGCGGCCAGAAATCTTACTCGTAGAAGACATGTTTAATCTTGACTCAAATGCAATAATGGTTCAGGTACTGAGTACAAAAGTTTTTGGTTTTATTTTTCATTTTTTTTTCACATAGACAAATTTTGTTCTTAAATATTCAATAATGAAAGATTGCGATATTGTTAATGTCGATATCAGTGATTTCCAAGCAGTTTTCTGTCCGTTTCGATCAGAAAAGCGCAAGAAAAATACTATGGATGTAAGTGTTGACAAATTTTTATATTTTTAAAATGATCTTTATAATTTTATGATCCGAAAATCCGCGAATCCGTATAACTATTTAAAAATTTACATTATTGCAAAGTTAACGAATTATTTTTTTAATTAAAAATATTTTTTGAAGATATCAATAATAATTTTAACTTTGATTAACATTCCTAACTTTGGATTTGTTTATATTATCCAATATTTACCGTTGGGTTACGAAATCTTTTGTCATTAAATGTCATAAAAAAAGACGGACTAAGGGGACTAAAAGATTTTACCAACAATTATAAAAAATATATTAATGGATTTTTGATTTATTAATTTGATGGTTATTTCAAAAAGTTATTAGATTTTCAATGCTACTATAGAGGAAAAGCTCTTTTCACAAAAGTAAAACGAGGTGAAAAGTATTAATATTTTCAAGACTTCTGTGACTACATTACCTTATTCATGTCGGTAAGGAAGCTAAAAGAATTACCTAAATCTTACAATATAAACTGTAGTTGTTGTGATGTAATTATAATGGAATATTTGATTTCTCTAACCTTTACCCTATATTATGCAATGCCTGCATGTGTGATTTATTATTTTTGATTGCCTGGGTCCTCAAATTATGTCACTGATTATTATTTCCCAATAAGCAAATTCTGGTTGTGTTGGTGAATTATTACAGATTCTCCCACAACTGAAAATCTATTCATTAAGAGGCGATTAGGAAGAATTTATTGAGAAGATTGAAGCATACTTTTCAATTATTCAGCTAGGCAATAGCCAAAGAAAAGTAATGGTTCGAGTTTATATGGACGAAAATTGCCGCAACAAATATGATAAAATTCCAGGCGAAGAAGATTATGCGAATAGGCTTAGATTGGCATTCGAAGACAACTTGGATTTTGCTAAGGATTTGGAAAAGTTGCTAAATTATCGAAAAAAAGAAGATGATACAGAAACTTACATCAGCAAAATTGAGAAAGATGTTCAGAAAATTTTGAAGCACAAGCTAACAATGTCAAATTTGACAACGTTCTTCCTAAAACATTGTCTTGATAATAAAGAAGAAAAACGTGAAATAAAAAGATATGAAATTACGGAATATTTGCTAAAAGTAAAATTATCGAAAGAAGATTTAAGAAATGGTGGAGAGCCAGTACAAAAAGGTCCAATGACAAATAAATATATTTAAAGAATTTTACAGAAAATGGATGAAGATAAATCCAAGATACGTCAAGTTTCAGCGTTAAAAATATACTCGTTCAATTGTGAAAAATGGTCGATAAGCAATTGCTGGTTGTGTTGGTGTCTGCACACCGAGTACTATAAATAGTACCACAATTTCTTAAATAAAGTTTTTGGAATTTATCAATTATTCTTATTCTTTACAGTTGTAATATTTTATCAATTGGTAACTTTGCCAATCTAACAAATGTTTTCTACTGGGTGAAATAATATTTTTATTCAATTTTTACGTTTCGTGGGCAATATTCATCTGTATGTACAATAGATTGTTGAATAAAATTAATTAGATCTAGAAAATATGTTTTCGATGAAACCCAGTGGAAATTGATAGTGAAATTAACAAATGAAATTAAATTGTTTATTAAAAGTGCAAAGATTTGAAATTTTCAGAGATACGCCTAATGACACCATTGAAAATTGGCGTTAAGATAAAATAATTTTACCTAAGTGCAGCAGACTTTCTTATTTTTTAACAAGTGAATTTTGTGATAATTATGGTCATGTTGTCTTTTTTCAAAATCATTTAAATAAAAAAACTAATAAGATAAAATTATATGCCACATCACTTTGAATTATTAATATTCATAATGTTTTTTATTAAAATCAAGAAATTTTTCAAAAATAAGAAACATGATGGATTATTTCTGATAAACTCATTTCATTTGGCTAGTTATAATCGAAACACTTCTAACATTCCAGACCTTTTGTGTAGATATTTAATTTTTATTTACATGTCAATAATGGTAGCCGACGAGTTTATCGAAAACGAGTTTATTGAAAGCGAGTTTAGCGAGTTTTGTCAATCGTTGGGATGAAAATATTGATATAAATGATCATTTACGATCTATTGCTCACAATCTTTCATATTAAATTTTAAAATTATAATATAAATATTATGTACATATATAAATAAAATATTTAAAAGTTTTTAATTTTTTCAAAAGAGACATGCTTTTTTCAAATAAAATCCACAATTCGTAAGTTCCTTAAAAATAATATTTTTCGATAAACTCGTCATTCGATCAATTGATCATTCGATAAACTCGTTTTCGATAAACTTACCGGGAATCGTCAATAACGATTTATTGCAAGCAAATGTTCTGTTTTTGTCATTGTAAAAATTTCTAGAAGCCATACAATATCAAACTAAAACTGAAATGAGAATGAACTCGAATTTCATCAAATTAATAAAATTTGAAAAAATATTATTAACAACGACATTATAGAAATTTGACTATGGGGAACGCTGACATAGTTATTATAAATTTATTTGTCGGGTTGAAGAATCTATGTAGGCTGTAGATTTAAATTGCTATAAAGTTGTAAGCGTTATTTATTTAAATATGTGATTTTCGAGGCCATTAAAAATTTCAAGGAATATCATATTAGACGTTATTTTAGTAGATGAATAAAAAATTCATGATATTTTTATTGTGTTCAAAATTTACTTTTAAAATTTAGATTATTTCTCCTACAAGCATTTCGCTGTATTGCAATAAACCGATAAATAACGGAATGCAGGGGAGTCTCACCATGGAACATTTAATAATTAATATTACTCCTGCTGTTATTCAAAGTATCTCAAAAATCATGAATACTCTTGCTGTTCAGTCTACTGTATGTATTTTTTATTCTATTTCCGTCTTGATGTTTTGATAATTCTCAGGATGATACATCTACAAAGGATGGGTCTTCTATAACTAATCAAGATCAATTTATTGTCGACAATTTCTGGGATAAGCGAGAATTTGAGGAAAATGAATTTTTATTTATTTCTAAAGGATGTAGGATTTAGATTTACGCTGTGAAACATTTTTCAATGCTATTTTTCAGTGATGGAAAAGGAAAAAATAAATACTCGTAATGATGGAGTGGAAAGTGGATTTGATGTGGCACAAATTTTGTTGGATGTTGAGCAACGAAGAGCCGATCAGGTAAAATTTGTTTTTTGATAAATCCATTATTTATTCCATCTTATTATTTTGTCATGTTTGATTCTGCTTTGATTTGTCGTTTACTGCGTTTATCAGTTTTGATCATTGAATATTGAGAAATTAACATAAATTTGTTATAAAATATATTTTAATGGTATTTCTAGATGAAATTTAAAGGTTAAATTATTCTTTTCTTAAAGACAGGAAATCAATTCGGAAAACATTTTTTATTTATCTTGATATTTAACATTGTTGTCTAGGAGAACCATAACAACATCAGACTGCAGATGTCGCAAATTTATTTTGATTTTTTATTTGATACTTTCTGAGGAAACAACTTCATAATCCTTTCTCTGATTCATGAAGATGTTATTTAAACTGAGCTTCATTTTCTTTTTCCTCTTTTTTAAAACACTTGTTCCAGCTCTTTGCATATTTAATCTGTATTTTCATTTTTTATTTCTCGCATGATTTTAAACCAAGTAGAACAGACATCGATAATTGTCAACAAATTTCAACGGCTTATCTTTTCCATGTATCTTCAAATGTTCCTTTCTTGTTTGTACTTGTTGGGGATCAATAGATTGACATTTATCACATTTCTTAACGATTTCCCTTAATTCCATATCCCAGCCATCGATATATTCTAATGAACCTAATATATTTTTCATCATTTCTGGGTTGCTTGTAAGATCCATATTAAAAATTAACAATAATAAAGAGAACAAGCTTTTGAAATTTCTGTTTTCCCAAAAATAATTTCTTATTAAAACAAATCTAATTATCTATTTCTACATTTCTTTTTTGATAACTTTAACCTTCTATGTGATGAAGAAATATGCGATCTGTTATAAAGAAAAATTTATTTCAGTGGTCCTAAGCCATTGTTTCACGTGTATATGAAAGAAGTACCACGAATTCCATAAAACTGAATATGTAAAATTTACTAAAATATATACTATTTGGTAAAAAAATATTGATAAAAAGATTAGTTTGTGAATTGTTGCAATAAAGAACTGGTCCCTCTAAAATTATTCAATTACCTTCAGTTATTTAACCCTTTGAGGACGACGGGCTCAAAATTTTTATTCCCTCAAAGGTGCAATTTGGTCATAAAAATGAATTTTTCCTAAATTGATTTTTTTTTGGAAAACACTTTGAATTTAGACATATATTTTCATAAAATATCATTAAAATTAATAAAAAAAATTTTATTACATAGATATATGTAATAGGGCCAAATCAAAGAAAATCTGAAAATTTAAATTTATTAGAAAAAAATAACAAGAAGATTTTTTTCATATAAAGCAGTGCTTCTTAAACTTTTTTCGTTCGCGACCCAATTAATGATTGTAAACCTTTTTTGCGACCCCTTATAATTTAAAATAAAGATATATAAATTTTTTGTGAAGATTTATTAATTAAGTAATAATATAAATACATATGACAAAATTGACGTTTCAGAGTTGGTTACCACGGACAAATTTCCATTTGCCTAATGAGTAGGAAAACATACGACAATTATGCAATTTTATGTATTTGGATATTTTATATAAAAATTTCGCGACCCCAATATTTCGCTAGGCGACCCCAAATGGGGTCGCGACCCATAGTTTAAGAAGCCCTGATATAAAGTATTATATATATGAAAAAAGTTTCTCTTCCCAAAATTTACAATTGCAATAAATAAACACAGTTTTTTTTACCTTGTTTTCTCATATATATATATATATATATATATATATATATATATATATATATATATATATATATATATATATATATATATATATATATATATATGCGTCAAAAAAATGTATAAATATATCACTATAGGCTAGCCTATAAATA
This sequence comes from Schmidtea polychroa, assembly GCA_959609185.1. Taxonomy (NCBI): domain Eukaryota; kingdom Metazoa; phylum Platyhelminthes; order Tricladida; family Dugesiidae; genus Schmidtea; species Schmidtea polychroa. The sequence continues at coordinate 56,599 of CAUHTR010000622.1, read as the reverse complement.
ACTAAATGAAATAAATAGAGAAGTAAACTTACCGAATATACGTAATGAGAGAAGAAAACGCTTGGGAATCAGTGCGAGGAAGTGATTTTCAACACTCCACCTTACTAAAGATCGAGATACACTGACGATTATACGAAGAGTATTGAAGACGTATAATTAAAAATATGGCTATTTTGACAACTATTACAAGCTGTAAAATATATTGGTACAAACTAGAAGTTTTGGCATTTAGTGGACTAGAGTCGAATTTCGCCCTCAAGGCCAAAATAAAGTTGTGCGTTTGTAGTCGCACGGCGCCCTCAAAGGGTTAAATAATTTCATTTGCACAATATTTTTTTCAAATTAATGTCTGAATCTGGTTAATTCTGAAAATGTAGAACAATAAATAATATTTAAATTTGCTTTGTTTTAACTATTTTTATACTACTAATGTATAAAAATTGGGCTACTTGTATTTTGCATTTCAATTTAGAGTGCCGTAACGTAAAAACAAAAGAGAAACAATGATATATGTAAGGAGTTAAAATTAAAATGTTAAATTAAAATTATTTCATGATTAAATTTTGTAAAGTTAAAAGTGAAACTTAAATTATTTGAAATATATTAGAATTAAAATGGTTTGAAAATAAAATAATTTTTAATAAAGTTGCAATTCAAGTATGAATGTGGTATGTTGATATTTGGTTGAAATTAAAATTTATAAAAAGAAAATGTCCCAAGAATATTGGTTTATTAGATTAATGAAATATAATTTGAATTTATTTAGTTTTAGTAATTTATTTGATGACATAAGAATTGAATGTTATAGCTTCTGTTAGTATATGAGGTCCTAGAGAGCCACATGGCTCATCAAAGAGCCGCACTTGCCCACCCCTGGTATATAGTGTAGTGAGACATGTATTATTTAAATATTGCTTATAAAAAGAATCAAACAAGGTAGAATGTAATAAGGAAATATTAAATTTTGATTCTAAATACCGCCATCGAATGACACTATAAATTTTAATTCTGTTTACACCTATTTTGTGACACAGGTAAAAATGAACTAACCATGAAAATACAATTGCAACAAAAAATTTTTTTTTAAAAATTCAGTTGAAAAAATTTCAAAATAAAAAAATCGAATTCAATTTTCAAATTCAATTATCAAATGAGCCGCAGTTACTCAACTAGAGCCGCAGTTTACTCAACGAAGAGCCGCATTTGCCCACCGTTGGTATATAGTATATATACTATGAGCAATCCCACCTATGGGTTATTTTGCATTTTTACCGTTTCTATTATTGTTATTGTTATTATTAACTTCATAAGATGTAATGCATTATAAATATAGCCACTTCGGAGGTTAATTAATCTGGATATATTCACTTGTGTAACGCTGTTATCCTGGAAATATGTGAATTTTGGGTGGCATTAAATTAGGGAGGAAATTATTTTAATTTTAAATTTAGAAATTCGACAATGGTGATAATTTAGATGAGCATAAAGAATCGAAAGTAAGTATCTGTTGCATTTATTTTCCATCCTCTTTTGCCACCCGAAAATGCATTCAGATTGCTAAATATTTTGTTCATTCGCTTTATTGTTTTCTTAGTGTTTCTTAAATTTAGGGTCTCAATGTTTCAGTAAGTTGAAATTCTGATTCTTGTTGCATAGTTGTTTACTTAGTTCTGCGTTTGCTTTCACTAATTTTATTGACATTTCTACTCAGATTTATCTTCGAATGCCTGACATCAAAGTGATTTTGGAATCTGAAGTTGCAAAGAAATGTGTACCAATGTTGATTTTTGAATGTTCAATGGATGGAGACCTAAAAAATCCTTTAACTCAAGTAGAAAATAATTTAAATAATGAGTGAATATGTTCATTTGAAATTAGATTTGTGTCGGTGTTACTGTTTCGGTTTCAATTAGTTATTTTAATGACCACATTAACGTATGGGAACCATTATTAGAAGTGTATCCTGAAGAACATAATCGACAATATTCTTTCGAAATTGAAGTATTTATTTGTCATTATGCAACTTTGTGTTTAATTATTTGTACAGTACATTTCTTGTGATGATAGTGGATTATTTGATGAAGAAGACTTAGAAGATTTGATAAGTATTGAACCATCTGCTATCTCAATTTTACTTTTATCCCGTGACGCTCTTGAATTAACAGTCAGTAAAAGTGCGTTAGATGTATTAAGCAATTTAGGAAAGGTGACATTTTAATAAATAAATAAATAAAATTTTATTTAAATCTATTTAAGGCTTTTGAAGATGCTTATTCACTTCATTTGGAGCAACATAAATCTATTTTCGGAGCACCATATGTTGTAAAAAATACAAGTGGCAAAGATGTTGTGTTTTATATAAATAAAGAATTTGATTTAAAGCCTTGCAACTCTGATGAAGATTTTAAAGTTTACTTAAAGGTTAATGACGAAGTTCAATTATACGACGCAGTTGATGAAAAGGTTAACATTATCAGCTTCTATTACTTCTATTACTTCATATTTGCTTGTATAGCAATCCTTGATCACCGAAGAAAAACAAGCTAAAATTGTTAAATTTGGTTTTGCCGATTCCACTAGTCGAGAATATTTGTCAATTTATAGAACTGAAGTCCGAGCTTTATTATTTAGTCTCAAGGATAATGAAGGTCCCAGAACCGGAAATGTCAGTGAAAGAGAGATTAACACATTAATTGTCTCGACTACAGCATATTTAGGCATGAAGCAACTTGAACTTCGATCAGTTCTACAAGTAATATATTATTATTATTATTATTATTATTATTATTATTATTATTATTATTATTATTATTATTATTATTATTATTATTATTATTATTATTATTATTATTATTATTATTATTATTATTATTATTTAAAAGAATTAAGTGATAATTTAAGCCTTTTTCTGCGAATGAAAACATTTTCGACTATAAGATCTTTGATAAGGACTATCTTATTATCGAAAGTTTTTTCATTAAATACATTATTTGCAGCAAAAGGTTTAAATTATCACTTTATTGTTTTAAATAATAAATGCTGTTACCAAGAAATAATCACTTTATACCAGTGTTGTCCAAACTGTGTGTCGTGGTGGGTGCCCAGGTGTGTCGTGAAATTTTTTTTTAAAAAAATTCAAAAAAACCCTGTTTTTCCAAACAACTTAATAAAAGGAAATTGAATTGTGGATATTTTAACAGTTATTTCAAATTTAAATGTTAATCAATCAATTAAGTGCGAAATTTATTTGTTTACAATCATATTTATATTTGTTACTAGAAATATTGACTATCTAAAATACGTAAGCAGCTTAATTATGTTTATTTAGAATCTTAAATATTAAATAATAATATTTTTAGTTTATAAGTTTTTCATTTCTTATTAAAAGATTAATAAAAGTGCAATAAAAAATTGCAAATAAAGCAAAAATAATTTTAGGTGTGCCGCGAAAATTTTTAATTCATCCAAGTGTGCCGTGGCTCAAAAAAGTTTGGACAACACTGCTTTATACTATTATTATTATTATAAGAAAACGCCAATCAAACATTCTTTTCACGATATAATTTGACATTTTTCCTGTCATCATTAAGTGGGATATAATAACTATATAAATTAAGGATTTTAAACAAATTTACACCCATTACATGTACACTGATAAACGATTTATGCACTGTTTTAAATGTTTTTAAATAATTTTTTGTATATTGTATGTATTGATTGTTAGTTATTGATTGTTAAGTATTGATTATTAAATTAATTAATAAAAAATTTTAAATTATTAAATTAAATTATAAATGTTAAAAAATGTAATTTTAATTATGATTTTTAAAAAATAAATGTTTTTATTAAATAATAAAAATTTTATATAATTAATAAATTTGTTTAAAATCCTTAATTTATATAGTTATTATATCCCACCTGATGATGACAGGAAAATTGTTGAAATATATAGTGAAAAGAATGTTTGATTGACATTATCTTATAATTAAATCATTGCCATGTATGTTTAACTAATTATTATTATTGACAAGGACTATCTTATAGTCGAAAATTTTTTCATTAAATACATTATTTGTAGCAAAAGGCTTAAATTATCATTTTATTGTTTTAAGTAATAAATGCTGCTACCAAGAAATCATCACTTTATTATTATTAGTAGTAGTAGTAGTAGCATCTATATTAATTATTAAACAAGTAAATGGTAAAATAAGACTTAACTACAGAATATATATGAAATTAAAGGATAAAATTTTCGATTATCAGATCTCTGAATTAAATAAAGTTTCAATGTTCAATTACCTGTTGGTTTTTTCTATTTTCTGCCTTTGCATTGGCTTAAATTAAATTTAGAATAAAAATGAAAAATAATAATTCAAACTTATTGTTATTATTATCATTAATAAACTTTACGAGTTATTTTGTTAATTAGGTTTTCAATAATACTGATGATATTATATCTTTATATTATGTTCATCGCAAAAAGAATAGCAAAAGCGAAACTGCTAAAAATTATATCTTACTCGAAGATGTATTAGGAGGGAAATGTTACAATGTTCCTATACCGACACTTTTGAGCAGTGATGGTAATATTTATATTAGTGTGAAGGAACTAAAGTAAATTAATTTTTCAACAAACTTCTTTATTTCATACTAGTACCGAAATATCTAACTCTGGGGCGTTGTGGAATATTGGAAAAAATGCCCAATCATCAGATACTCAAATTTTGTTATGTAAAACCAATACTGGAGTGATGTATTATTATTCAGCTGCTTTAAGCTTTGAAGAAGTTCAGATTGTCAATTCTTTGGAAACATTACGCACGTATAAGCTTAATATTACCGTTCCATTGGCGTTACACAATCAGCTACCGATTAAAATCAGTTATCAATCTCAGATTTTTAGTCATAACATTAAACCCGGATGCCATGAACTTGTGAGAACAGCTTGCCTAAACGTACAATCAATTATCAAAATCACAGTTCGGATACTTTTCCTTCATTTTCACATATCAAAATTTTTAGTACCACTATCAAAAGAAAGAATGGTTTGGTTCATTGGATCTTGGGCCCAAGATGGAGGAACTTAGTGTTATCAATTTTAAAGCTAAAGAAGGCTATTCTGAATTATTCATGGTTCGAAAATTGTTTTTCATAATCTTCATTTGTTTATTTGAAATCATTATTTCATCTCAGGATCTTGGTGTACATTTGGCCATCAAAAATGGTCAGGCTTCTGTAACGATTTACTCGCCTTATTGGATGTTAAATAAAACCGGCTATACATTGATGTATAAGGTTTCTTCATTACTTAATCACTATTTCATTATTAATTCACACTATTACCAGGCAGGCGATGATTGCCAAGTTGAACACGATGCCGCTAATACCGATGCGGTTCTGTTTTCATTTCTTTCCAAGTCAATATTCTCGAAAAAGAAAGTGAGTATTACTTTATAATTAATTATAAACTTCGAATTTAACTATAGTAAATTTTAGCCAATTATTTTATTACTAATAATGTTTTTGTATTTCGAAATTTAAGTCCAAATATAATAATAATAATAATAATAATAATAATAATAATAATAATAATAATAATAATAATAATAATAATAATAATAATAATAATAATAATAATAATAATAATAATAATAATAATAATAATAAAATCCAATTCAAAATAAAAGAATATAAAATTTAAAACAATTTTTGATAAATTTTTAAAATTAAAACAATTGTTTGTTGATTTTTCTTCCTAAGGATTCCTAAATGTTTACTTGCCTAAATTTCATATAATTATTTATATTTTAAAATTTATTAAATTAAAGATTATTTTAAAAGAATCATCGAAGTTAGCAGCAACAAATAATACTGGCAATTTCAATGATTTCTTCCTTAGTGTTGATTGTTGGATGTTTGTCTATGATGAGAATTGCCTCTTTCAACCTGAAATTTTTTTGAACGTTTATTTAAAAATATTTTTCCTTTCCTTCCTTTGTTGGCATTGTTGGAAATGTCTGTATACCGAGGATTTTTCAGCAGGTTCTAAATTTTATTGAACGTTTTGGTACAAGTTTCTGAGTCTATTTATTTTCTTATGTTGCACGTGATGCAGTTAACAGTGCTTTTTCTCAAGCATATCTACTTAGGTGTCTTCCAGTTTTCCATTGTACAAATGTTTTCTTTTATGTGTTGTTTGTTAGAGCTTCTATCAATGTCCAGGACTAGTGTGTTTTTAAGTTCTTTCTGGATCTTGAGGTCGAATATATCGCTCGTAACAGGAATATTCAGATAAAAATATTTCTTTTGTGTTGTATCCATAGGTATATTTTTTAAGTTTAATGCTGTTTATAATTCTCCTGTTCTTCACTATATCGATTGGTTTCTCGTTTTTATGACATTTACTTTCCGTAAATATGGAAGTGGTGATCTTTGGTACGTAAATATTTCCTTGGGGTTGGTTTTTTGTAGAATCGTAGGTTGGAGTATTTATTTCTATTTTAGTTTTTAACTCCAGTATATTGAGGAAATTCATCTTTTTCGAGATATTCGATTTCAAACTTATTATCTCAGCGAGGGCATTGAATATATAAAATATTTCTGCCGCTTTTTTGCGCTTGAGTGTGCTAAAGATATCATCTATAAACCTTGCGTGGAAATAAAATAGATAGTATGATCCTCGGTGTCTCTCGTTCGACGTTAATCATAAAGATGATTGCTAGCAAGTCTAAGATACTAAAACCTATTGGTAGACCTTTAACTTGTATACATATCTTTTGTTCAAATGTAAAATAAGTCTTATTAAAAGTAATTAAACTCAAACAAGATAAATTTTTAATATTTTTATAAATTTTATAGCAATTTTCTTTCTTTTTTTTAAAAAGTACTCAAAGTGTTACCTTATCCATAAAATTTATAAAAATAATGTAAATCAAAGTTCAGTCATTTTTAATACGTAAAAATGTTCTTCGAAATGATTGTCCATTATATTGAAGTATAATGTTGAAAAATGTGTGGATCACAATCCCGGAAGAACTTTAGGAAAGGATTTTCTAAAAGAGCGATGAAAAGTTGATATTATAGTACAGTGTCTCTTGGTGAATTAAGTATAAAGCTAAGTAAAACATTAATTTTTGCGAAAAAAATATTATTATGTAAACCACTTGAAAATTGACCTGCATTGGATTTCTTTCAAGGTATCGCTCATAATGTAACAATATTTTTGCATTGTAATCATTTTGCATAACCACATTTTTCTTTATAAAAATCCTTTTTAAAAATTACCCCATTGAAATCCCAGGTCACAAAAGTCCATTACATTTTATTTTGTCGGAATTTTGTCCTATACCCTATTTTAAAATATCTTTATAGTTAGCTATTAATAATCTTTCATATTATAAGTGTACGAGTGAGACAATAAATTTTGATGAAATGTTTAGATGCGTGAATAAAATTAGACTAGTTGCATTCCATGTAAATATTAGATCAATTTTTAAGTTCTTTTGTTCATAAAAGTAATACGAATAACTGTCATTTTAATTTGATTTCTTTTTCACTAATTTTCGTCTTTAGAAATTAGACCGAACTCCATTTTTTAGTTTGATTTATAAATATATAAGATACAAAATAATAAAAAGTTTTGCAAGTCATATATTATTTTGTGGTTAAATATGTGTGGTGATTATATTTTTATGCTTTCAACAAAAAGGTTATTCTTCTGTTTGATATTAACATTTACTCTAAAGTTTTTTAAAATAAATAATCTGTGTTAATTTATTTATTAGGAAACCATCTCACAAGCAATTGAAAAGGTAAAAATGGGCATTGGTTGCCTATATTAGCATTTTATTAGTTTATGCTATAATATTGCTTTTGATGCACTGATTTATATATTTTATTAATCACGGTTATGATTGTGAATTTCTTATTAGAAATCAGATTCAGGGTACAGTTTACAGTCTCTTGATACTGTTGAGAGTCCGCCTGGCGATTCGACAGATCAAATAGATGAAACTTCAATTTTTGCGATAAATAATGTTAATAATAAAACTCAGAAATTTGCAAAATCTGTGAAGGTATTTTAACATAACAAGTTGTTTGTCACTCATGTCGTCGGTTTTATTTTGTGGATAATTTTAAAATGTCTACTTTAGCATGTTAAAAACATGTGGTGTTTTTTATTTAACTTATTATTATATATTATAATTTGCTTTATATTTATTTTGATTCATCCTCAAGGTTTTTTTCACTGAATTTTTATTATCACATATCATTTACATTGTAATAATGACTTTAGGCTCATCTTAAAATTAATGATTCAATATGGTCAGATAAATTCTCTCTTGATACAGTTGGTAGTTCTGGCAAAGTCATCTGTAAAAAGAAACCAGTAACCTATGAAGTATAATAGATGTAGCAAAAGAATGTATTTATTTATCTACTTTTTGTAGGTTGGAGTTAAGATTAATTTATCTAGCTCGGGTTTAACGAAAATTGTCACATTTCTACCGTATTATATGATTTTAAATCAGTCTTCGGTAAAATTGAAAAACCAAATGATAAGTGATTTTGTTTTGATCGGATTTTGTAGATTGTTCTTTATTGCAATGAGTTGGTGGAAAATGCCGGCTGGATCAAAGTGCCTCCCGGAGAAGCAGTTCCATTTTGGCCACGATCTGAAGTCGGGAAATCAATGATGATGCGTTGCAAAGTTGAAGACCGAGAAGTCTTAGTAACTCAACCGTTTCCATTTTATGAGTCACATTCAATTTTAATGAAATTGGAAAAAAAGGTAATTATCGAAAAAAAAATTGTTTTAGTATTAATTTATTCATAAAAGTTTGTCGGAATATTTGTCGAAGTTCAAATTACTGAGGAAGCAAATTTAATAAACCTTCAACTTTATCAAGAAGGAATGGCATTAGTTAAGCTCGTCAATCATTTAGGAGATGATGTTGAAATACATTATAAACAATAGTATGGAAAATGAGATGGACAAATACTTGTTTATTTTGTCTTTTAGTGGTACACCTCAGGAATTAGTTTTGCCAGCATTTCAGACAGTTATGTATGCCTGGCAGGATGGACGACAGAAACGAGAACTTATTTGGCGTGTTGATGGTGATAGCAAGAAGCAACATTTCAATAATCTAACTTCTGTATTTAGTTTACCGTCCATTTTTTATTATTATTCATCTCTAGGACGGAATTGAAGATTTCTACATTAATGAAATGAAAGCTTATTGGGTTTCATTTGTCTGGGATTCTCATCGAATATTACTCTTTACTAATGATATTCATGTGGCTAAGCATGCAAGATTGGTGAGATTTGTCGACATAATTTGCTTATATAAATGATGGTTTTGTTTGAAGAGTGCTGATTTGGAAAGCATTGACCAGGAAATTACTATTTCTCTACACTCTATCGGTCTGAGTCTTGTTGATAATTCATTGCAGCAGGAGCTGGCATATATCTCTATTACGAGGTTTTTATTTGTTTTATTTAATGAAAATTTAATATTTATTAAAAATTCAACATTTTATTAAATGTGATTTTATTCTGCTATATGATTAACAAAATTACTATCTAATAGTTATACTTTTCATGGTTGTTATTCAGCATATGTATTATTTGTTTTTATCAACAGTGAAGGTACCATTTACAATCATTGATATATTATGGAATATGTTAAAATATATTAAGTTAGAAATGTTTATCTTATCATTAAATTTTATTTTCTTATTTAATCAAATTGTCACTTTGTAAATGTTTGGTTGGTTCCCCCGATAATATTGTATTTTTAATCTGTTCATTGCAACTTTAATATGTATACACTGTCGGTCATTGGCAAAATTCTAGTTCTTATTTTCTCCTCTTTTGCATCTGGATGATCGAGGTTGCACTGTGAACACTGTCTAATATCTATTTTAGATAAAGCATCTGCATTGCAATGAAATTCGCCTTTGCGATATTCTAGTTTCATATTCAAACTACTCAAAAATTTAATCCAATGTTTAAATTGGGCTGCTATTGGTTTCTTTATATTCTTAAATATTCTCGAACATGATGAAAAATTCTTCATGATCTTTACCAATTGAGTACATATTTGCTTGAGGAGTAATCTGCAGCATCAAACCAATTCTAAAAACAGTACTAAAAATTTTAATAAAAAAATTTGTGAATCTAAACGATTCAAATTCAAAAAATATTCGATTCAAGTTCATAAGTGGAATTTATTTTTTATGCCAACTTATCAATCATCAACTTTACGTCATATTTATTGTTGATATTAATGTGAATTGCAAATTAATTTATTGTATTAATATTGTAAAATATTTTTATAGAATTGTAAATTAGTTCAAAATGAAAAGAAAATGTGAAATTTGAGCAACTAAAAGACGACGGAATGAAAATTTTTGCTCTTCAATTTTCATTTCGTCTTCTGATCTCTGAAAGAGGCCTCTTATCAATATTGAAATTGTAATTTTTTTCAATTAAAATCAACGACATTCCAATGCAATCCTGGCTTGATTTAATCACTACATTGATAATTTTTATAGCTGAAGGATTATTAAGAGTTACTTTTGCAAACTTCGATTTCAGTGGTTTTGCTTTATATCCGTCAAAATATGAAAAATATATACCCTACTAATGAAGTTCCCAAAAATATCTATTTCAGATATTTCAATTTATTTGAATTTTCTAGAATAAACAACCAAAATTTCTAAAAAAAAATTAGAGATTGTCATTTACATTTATTGTTTTTAGTATTTTAAAATATTAAATTTTATTTACATTATAACGCTAGCTATTTTGGTGCAAGAATGTTGCTAGTGATATATTAAATTTTGTGTGATTATCATTACATTCTTAAATGAACATTATGTTTTCTCATTTGTAACTATTAAAAAATCTTTATTAACAATTATCATGTTTGGGTAGCTAGTTTTGGTTTTACAAAAACTCATTTAGGTGTTTAAATAACACATGTATTAATAATTTCTCAAAGCTTTTTTATATTTTAAAACAGAAAATACATCTACTCCTTTTAAATGGTGAACATGAATTTAGTCACAAATGAAAGAAACTTGTGGAGCAATTTGAGATTAAGTCTATATTTAATACACATATCCCAAATTGAATTTTTCACGTGACAATTTTGTGTTTATATACCAATTGTATACCAAAGCACAATTAACTTAACATGGCGTGCTTATTCGTTATTTTGATTTATGCTGATAGAATCGAATATATTTTCCGTTTGTCCTGTGGTTCTGATTGCATGAACTTGTTCTCTCTCTTCTATAGTTCCTCGTCATTATTATCTAGATTCAAGAACATCTAAGTTAATCCTTTTATCAGTTATCAGTTCATCATTTTTTTCATTCCCAATGTATAAATCATTTATGTCATCTGCTCTCAGGTTTTCAAATTCATCAGCACACAGATTGGCAATGGTTTAATAGACGCGTTTGACTAGTAAAGTATATTGATAATTTATTAAATTTTCTAGAAAAATGGAATTTTGAAATATCTTTTGTAAGATAATTTTATTTTTCGTTTTTCTAAAAATTTGCACTTGATTAAAGTTAATTTAACAGTCAGAGTACTTGATGTCATTATCAAGTGTTGAAACCTACTTGCATTTGTATCCAATTTTATCAAATTTTCTTTAAAAAAGTATGACAATTCGATAATAATTTTGAATTTAAATATTCTCTCTAATTTTTTTTCTAACAAATGTATGTAAATGCTAAAAAATAAAAATGCTAATAATAGTAATAACAGTTTAAGTTCACTCTAAATTCGATAATTTCACTAAATAGTAATCAAAAACTGTTATTTAATAAAAATTGAAATTGTATTCTTTTACTTAGCTCGGGCGTTAAATGGAATCAAATTCGTCGAAAAAACCGACATAAACCGCTTAAATTGGCTCAAAGTGAAGCTTTGGAAGCAGCTTTTGATGAATTTGTTAACAGGCTTAAAAGTAGTGATGCAGAAGTTGAAGAACATATTGTTAAAGTAGAAGGATTGGAGGTTGATTTGAGTAAGAAACTCATGATAAAGCCGGAAAAGTGTGAATTGAGTCGTGTTTTCGAGCCGGGTGTATTTTTACAATATCGTACATCTCCACATCAAGTTCATGTTCATTTAAGAATTTACAAAATTCAAGTAATTCTTTTTATTTTTGTAACATTGTTAGAAATTTGATTTTAAATTGTTATTTTTTGATACCGATGAAAATTTGTATTTGTTAAATGACTTTCTATATTATAAATTGCATGAGAGATGTAGGAATGTCAATAATTAATTATACACAAATATTTATTAAATTCAAAACAAGTCTATTTGCTTGCAATATACAAATAAATCTCCATGGGAATTTTTATTTAATGTAGAACATAAAGAATTTGCAAGTCATATCAATCTGCCACATATATTCATTTAATCATTTATTTAATTGTTATTTATTTAGTTATTATTTAATTAATTAATTTAATTACATTCTATCAAAAAATAGAATCTAAAAAGCACATTTTACTTTTGAAAATTAAATATTACTTTTGAGTTTATTTATTCAATAATGTCTGCGGTTGTCGACATTGAAAACAGTTAATATTTTTTGTATATTAATTTACCATATATTGACTGTAAAATTATATAGAAAGAAAATAAAGATATAGTACCTTTTGACAATCATATTTTGAAACTATTTTTATTAGATTGATAATCAAATGAGTGATTGCAACTTCCCTGTCGTGTTTGCTCCTTTCCCACCACCTAGATCTGTTGCTCTTGATACTGGTTTGAAGCCACTTATTGAATTGTCTGCTGTGATAATTAAATCAGGAGAAACTGGTGCTATGAGATACAAGTTTGTTTAATAATAATAATAATAATAATAATAATAATAATAATAATAATAATAATAATAATAATAATAATAATAATAATTTCAGATATTTCCGAGTTCTTATTCAAGAAATGCAGTTAATGTTGGATCAAGGTTTTGTTAATTCAATTCTCGATTTTGTTTCTGGTAGTGTTCCAACATATGACGAGGTAATAATAATATTAATTTTTATGGGTGAAGTAATTGAAATATATAGGGTAAAATTCAATTTTATTTTATTATTAATTTTAATTATTTTAATTTTAATATCCACAGAACTATTTCAAATGGTCGGCTAAAAATTTTGAAAAAATTTTTTTGGAAAAATTTTGCAGTAGCATTTCTACACTAGTCAAAATACTTAGTTAAATTTTTTAGACTATTTCAGATGGTTGGCTAAAAATTTTGAAAAAAAAATTATAAAAAAAATTTATGTATAACCATTGATAGAAATTTCTCTCATTTTCCACTGAAATGGCAAAAACTTTCTACATAATCACTGATGGAGGGTGCAGTGGCGCGGGTTGTCCACTGATAATTTGGAACCCAGCGGTTCAAATCTATTTATTGTCATTTTCAGTCGTATAACTCACACAGCAGCATCCACAGGAATACAAAATACAAAATGTCACCAAATATTCTCCAAATTTGTAATTAAATTAAAATAGCTTTTTAAATCATTGAATATTACAAATCTAAAAGAAATTAGAGTTTATAAAATGTATTTAGGAAAGTATGTTTGTCAAAGATTGTCAGATGATTCGTGCAAGTCTCATAGAGACATCAACAATTAAAACTATTCTTTCAGGTGGTAAAAAATGTGTCTTCGACAACTTTCATATTTCTCCAATTAAGGTTTGTGGTAGACTTTTGATTTACTATGAATGCTCTTGTTTAAATTTAATAGATTCATTTGAGTTTTTCTTTATCGCGTGTTAACCGGACTGGAAAAACAGCTTTACATAGTGAAGTTCTCAATTTGTTCCTGCAATCTGTTGGAATAGCAATAACTGATATGCAAGATGTCATATTTAAGTATTTCCTTTTTCATATTTTTAATAGTATTGTATTTGTCCTAATCAATCAGATTGGGATATTTTGAAAAGCAAAATAGTATTATGCCTATGAATCAAATGGTTTCATCTATTACTAGTCATTATGTTAGTCAAGCGCTTCGTCAAATGTATGTCTTAGTTTTGGGTTTGGATGTACTTGGAAACCCATTCGGAGTCATTAGAGGCATGGCACAGGGTGTTGAAGATTTGTTTTATGAGCCTGTCAGAGTAAGAATATATTTGAAATCAGAGCATTAATTGTGAAATAGGGAGCAGTTTTAGGCCCAGAAGAATTTGTTGAGGGAGTAGCATACGGTGTTAAAAGTTTGTTTGGTCATGCAGTTGGTAAATAATTGTTATATTATCTATATATTTAAAGTTGTAATACCATCCAAACATTAGGTGGAGCAGCTGGTGCTGTGTCGCGTATTGTTGGAACAATGGGTAAAGGTATTGCTGCATTAACATTAGATGCTGACTACCAGCGTAAGCGTCGAGAACAACTTGCAAAACGACCGGAAAATCTTGGTGTAGGATTAGCACAAGGTGGCAAAGGTCTCATTGTTGTTAGTTTTTCTATTGATGTTTTCTGAGTTCTAACTTTGTTTTCATGCAGGGATTCGTTCAAGGCGTGACTGGAGTTGTGACTAAACCGATTGATGGAGCAAAAAAAGATGGAATCGAAGGGTTCTTCAAAGGTGTGGGTAAAGGCTTAGTTGGAGTAGTAACACGTCCGGTTTCGGGAGTAGTTGATTTTGCCAGCAGTTCTTTTGAAGGAATAAGAAGGTTTGATTATTCAATTTGTATACTATTATATTATTTTTGTTTCCTGTCTTGTTCAAATTTATCTATTGTTGTAATTAAAATCATTGAAATTTAAAATAAAGTAAAAACAGATCAAAGGTAAGCAATTTTTGATTCTGACTTTGTGTTTAAAATTTAATAAAATTATTGATTAATAAATAAAACTTTTTTTCTTATTCATTTAAATAGGAAAACGGGGAGATAGCAGCGATAGTTATCCTATCGAATAATATTGAAAACATCATACCACAAATGCACTAATGACCACAACCAATATGATAATAGTATAGAGTGATGAATCCTTATTAGCAGCATTGATTAAATGTTAAACAAGTGAATGATAAATAAACCTTTTTCTGCAAAGCGCATATATATATATATATATATATATATATATATATATATATATATATATATATATATATATATATATATATATATATATATATATATATATATATATATATATATATATATATATATATATATATATATATATATATATAGAATAAAATTTAAAAATATCGATTATAAAAATAATCCTTATTAGTTTCAAATATTTATTGTTAAATCGAAAATTATTTCTTTTTATTCAATATATACTGTAGTGTTATCCAGCGATTTTATATATATTATATCCCTATGTTATATATGTATTGTTCTGAATAAAAATTATATGATAACAAATAATGACTACAATTATTATTATCAAATATTAACGTCAAATGATTAATCAACCTTGATGATTTTCGGAATAAAATTGGGATTCTTTACAGTATTCTAAATCCTCGAAGATAATTAGTTGATCTTGAATTTCAAGATTGAATAGGAGGATAATTCTAATATAATGTTTTAGCAGTTGATCTCGAATTCCAAATTGAATAGGAGGATAATAGAATAGATAATAGAATAGATAATTCTAATATAAACTTTCAGTTAATTCTTTGTATTGATTATTTTATTCTTAATTTTTTTGAAATCTATTTTCTATAGCGATAATTCACCAAGGTAAATTATCGCTATATAATTTTTTTAATAAAAAAGATAAGTAACAAACAAATTCTTCTCCACGTGCAACGTGTGAGATTGTAATTCACATTCAAACCATACAACTAACAAAAGATAAAAAATAAGGTATTACAATACATTACATATACTTTGCAGCAAAAGGTTTATTATATCATTTACTTGTTTGAAATTTTATCATAATATACGAAAAGATTAAAGAGTACCTGAACCACGTATATCAGCTCTTATTATCATTGTAGGGACTTAAAACTAATTTGAATAAAGATTTTATTGTTAACCACATTGAAAGAAATCTTGGAAATATTTGCTCCTGCAGTCAATGCTCCAACGAAAGCACGGACACTTGGTCTGACGATTGTTCTGAGATTGTTGATGATTTTGCATTTGGGCATGTAGACTCCATTATCGTACAATGTGAAAGTATTTGAATCTTTATCTGAAATAACTTTGTTAATTAACTCCTTTTGACTGAATATGGATGGGTCAGTACGGTTCTCGTAACGAATTTTATCAGGAGAATCGCTAGAATTGAGATTTAGTATTCTAAGAAAAATTTCTTTGGTTGAATAGAAGGTGTTCATGATCAAGTTCATCAACAGAGAGATAACAGCTAGGAAAACGAAGGCTTCAGCTTTTTTGGCATATTTTCTTTATTGGTTCTGGTGAGAGTTAACGCTTGAGATGTCGAATGATTTATGAATTGTTTTGGTCTAATATTAATTGAATGTAAATGTTAAAGAGCACCTGATCCACGTATTTCATCTCTTGTTAACGGTTCTAGTGAAAAATATTCCTACAAAGGATGAACCTGTAATAATTTTTTTAGAATGTGCAAATTTTCATGTTTATCTATCTGATTTTAGTCAAATTGTCAAATATTAAATGATCAAATTTTTTATTCATATTCTTACTCATCTTGTAGTTAGTTGATTGTTTTTATTAATAAAATATCTGTTTCGTTTTATTGAAAATAGATTTAGAAAGAAATAATGGATTCACCTAAACGATATAATATAATTTATACAGATAAATATTTTGCAATTTACATAAATGATTAGCAATCGTATTATACCGCGCTGCATTTGATGAAACAGGATAATATACAAAACAATCAATAAATTATTCTATAACATACCTATAAAACTCACCTGTCTACTCAAACTTCATTAACAGTTACACCTGCCAATTTATTATAGGATTCCCCAAAGTGTATAAAAATTAGTGAGACATACAAGCACGAGGGAAATTTTTATAAAAATGAAATATGGAAAAACAAGCGATAAAATACACCACCCAAAAATATTTGTTAAATATATTGTTAAAAACCATTTACACCATACTAGAAAATATTTTACAAAATCTTTGATAAAATAGTAAATTATGCGCGATTGGCTTTATAAATTTTGTTATTTATTTAATAAATTTATAAATTAAAAATAACTAATATTGTTTGAAATAATTTTGCCAATAAAATCCACATAAATAATTAAAATGTAAAATTTCCATAATTTCTTATAAAATCTTGTCAATAATTTTTTGTATATAAATCCTGCCAACGCATAATGTAGTGTATTATAAAAAGATGACAAAATCACCATTTGTTTAGAATATCAGTAATATTGATAATTTGGCAATATGCACAAACTACAGCAATCATATTTCAACAAAATTTTGTTAAATTTTCAATTTATAATTTCTTTTTCATATTTGGTGAATATTCTTTTCGTGTTTATCTCCTTTTTTCTTAATCAAATGACTAAGTGGCATTTCATTGATTTTGATTCCTTACAATTATCGGGAGAGTCAAGGTAATCAATATTACTCTTGTCCTTTCATTGTATGATTTCTATTTAAAGATTTTCACAACTCTGATAATTTGAAAATTAATTTTCTTTTAAAGATAAAGTTATTATTTGATATTTGAAATGGCAGTTAATTAAAATAAGAAAAAGTATGGATGTATGTTAAAATTTATTAATTTAAATATATCCTCAAATTTAAACAAATCTGTTTTATTTTCAATGTAATCTGCACATAGATATTTTTAATTTAATTATTTTATTTTTTATTTGATTTAATTTAAATAATTTCTAAAATAATCGATCACTACAATATAATTTAGTGCTAAGTTCTATATTAAAATTTTTATCTGTTTTTTTGTTTTTGAAATTTGTAATTAATTATAAAATATTTCACATTGTATTTAGTTTCTCTGTATTGTATTATTAAGTTGTATTAAATTTCTCTGTTAACCTTTTTTCTTTCATGATATCATTTAATTATTTCTCGTATTTTCCCAATGTCCCTTGAATTCTATATAGTTAAATCCATCTTTAGATCCATCTTTAAATTTTCAGCAAAAATCTTGAAACTAACAATATATATTTAATCAAAGAATTTATAAATAACAAGTTTTAATTAATTCCCAAAAACCGCAAATTCCTAATTATTAAAACAACAACATATCTAACTCTCCCCTTCTTAAGACTTTTTCCACTTCTTCAGCCACTCGATTCTTCTTTCTTTCGTTCCATCTTGTGAATGTAGTTCGACTCGATGAGGTGATAGAAATCTGGCGATTTTATATGGGCCATCGTATTGCATACCATCCTTGTGCCTGTTCTGCGGCTCTTTACGTACGAGTACCTCCTCCCCCACCTCGAAAACACGACTGTCCCTCTTTGTCTTATCCATAGCTCTCATAGTGTCTGCGGCTTTACTCGAGTTAAATCTCGCGTCTTCGATTCTTTCGCTTCTTGATATCTCGGCTTGTTTCAGGTTAGAGTGTAGGTTAACACTCGGTCCATAAATTATCTCAAATGGTGATAAACCTGTAGCACTTTGTCGACTGCTATTTATAGTGAACTCTATTCTGGGTAGAAGTTCGTGCCAGTTTCTCTCTTCACATCCGCCTGCCAATGTTGCTGTAATAAGATCTCTTATCGTTCGTATGGCTCTTTCGGCTAAACCATTTGATTGGTGCTGATAAGGTGAGCTGAATTCCTGTTTGATTCCAAGTTTCTGTAGCTTCTGTCTTAGGAAATTCCCTTCGAAATTTCGGCCTCTATCTGTTAAAATACTCTTCGGTTTTCCAAATCGATAGATCCAACTATTAAGTATTGTTTTGAAAATGGTCCCTTCGTCTTGCTTTGTGATTACAGTTAAAGAAATCAGTTTGCTAAAACGGTCCACCATTACTACCATATATTTTTTTTTGGCGTTTATTTCCATGTAAGCCACATCTATAACAATCTGTTCTAGGAATTCAGAGCTATATCTAGGAATAAATGTTTCCTTGGTTCTTGTCTGATCGATCTTTCTCTTAGCGCAGATCTCGCAACATTGTAAACAGAGTTGGATTGTTTCTTGCATTTTCGGCCAATAAAATATCTTTTCCATATAATGAAATAATTTCTTAACTCCAATGTGACATAGTTCTTCATGCAGCGTTGTTGTTAACAGGCCTGCAAATGTTTCTGGGACTAACATTAAGATATTTTTGTTCTTTTCTACTGTTATTAATCCTCCATCAATTTGTGTATTTTTTACGTTAAAAGGAAAACAATTCTTTTTCTCCTGTGTACATCCATTTTCCAATATCTCTCGCAGCTCTCGAAACCGAATGTCCTTTTGTTGTTGTTCCCATACTTTTTCCATAGCTTCTGTTCTTTGGATAGTATATATATATCTAATCTTTGATTTTCCTTCCTTAGCTTCTTCATGTCTTGTTTGACGCTGGGTGCAAACCATACTTTTTAATCTTGATAGTCCATCTGCATTTGAGTGTTCTTCGCCTTTCCGATATTTTAGTTCAAAATCATATTCCGACAGGTTAGCTAACCATGTTTGGAATTGCGGACTGATTGGCGTTTTTGTAGTGTTCATGAAAACCAATGCCTTGTGGTCGGTGCGAATTATGAATTTTTTTCCGTACAGATATTCTCTAAAATGCATGACGTATTCATGTACGGCGAGCAGTTCTTTCCTGGTTACACAGTATCCCTTTTCATATGTCTCGAGCCATAAGCTATGACAGATTCTTCTCCATCTTCTGTAATTTGACTCAAAACTGCATCAATGGCTCCGAAACTAGCGTCTGTGTCTAAGATAAAAGTCCTATCTTCTCTTGGAAAATCAAGTATAGGTGCTTCGCACAACCGTCTCTTCGGAGTTTGGAAGCTCTCATTGCATTCTTTAGTCCAATTTATATCTTTATCGCATCCAGATGTTGCAGCGTATAATGGTTCGGCGATTTTGGCATAGTCTTTGATGAATCTTCAATAGTAGTTCGTTAATCCGAGAAACGATCTCAATTGTTTTGAACATTTTGGTACTTCTGCTTTCTCGATCTCTTCCACTTTCTTCCTGTTTGTCTGGATACCCTTCTCGTTAATTGTGTGACCAAGGAAACACAATTCTGTTTTATTGAATTTGCATTTTTCTGGATTTATCTTCAGTCCTGCCAATTTAATTCTTCTGAATATTTCCCTTAATAGCTCATCGTGGTCTTTTTGACTTTTACCATATACCAAGATATCATCTAGATAAACTACTACTCCCTTGAATAGTATTCCTTCTAGCACTGTGTGCATCAGTCTCTGGAATGTCGCAGGAGCTGTTGCTAAGCCAAACGGTAGTCTATTGAAGCAAAATTGTCCTTCTCTTGTACTGAATGCAGTCATTTCTTGAATTTCTGGAGCCAACTCCACTTGATAATACGCCTGACCTAAATCGATTGACGAAAATACTTTTGCATTCGCGAGACAGTCTAGTAAGAATTTGGTGTTAGGCATAGGAAATGACTCTTTTTCTGTTATGGAATTTAATCCACGATAATCTACACACATCCTGATAGATCCATCTTTCTTCCCTACTATCACTAACGGGGCATTCCAAGGACTCTTGCAACATCGAATAACATTTGCTTTCATTAACTCTTTTATCAGTTCTTCAATCCTTTTCTCCATGTGCATTGGTTGACGTCGAGGATGTTGCATTATTGGGCCTCCTGTTATCCGCATCTCATGTCGAACTAAGTTTGTAAATCCCAGATCGAATTTCGATGCCATAAAAATTCCGCCGTATTCCCTCATCATTCCTTCAATATCTTTATTATTGTCACCTGCCATCGCCACTAGTGCTTTATTTATTCTTTCTTCATCAGTGTAAATTTTGTTTATCAATGACGTTTCTATATTATTGATTTTCACTAACTTTACTCCAAACTCTTTCATTGTATCAATGCCCCCTATGAATTCCGGTTTGATCTCTTTTACCACTACTACTGTGATTATTTTGGTCTTCTGATTCCATGTGGCCGGTATAGTCATGTATCCCATTGCTTCTTCACCTCCAGTTGAAAAAACTCCGCACAATAATATCATACTACGTTTATGTTCTGGTTTGCCTATTTTCTCCCACAAACTCTTGCTCATGACTGTTACTGATGCTCCAGAATCCCATAACATCTCTGTTTCGGCATTATTCAACATTATTTTACTCCAATTTCTTCCATCTTTCGTCTGGTACATCTCTTCTTCTGCCTCGCCTCTTCGTCGTTCATTTCTTATTTCACAATTTATTGTCTTGACTCCACCGACGAAATGAAACCCATGGAGTCGCTGTTGTTTTTTCCGTCTTCTCTCAATATAGTATATTTTTCAGGAACATTGTATCGATCTTCCATGTCGCTGTGAGCAGTTCTGAAATCCTGGCTGTTCTCGGTGTAATCTCTTTTTTTCCGAATTTGAATCTTCTTCTTCTATGCACGCTATCCTTTGATATCGGTGTGGAACCTCTTTCCGTAACGAAAAACAATCTCGGAAACCGTGACCTTCCTTGCCACATATCAGGCATTTATTTCCCAGTGGACACTCATACCTTCTGTGTCCCTTTTCGCCACAGCAAAAACAATCACCTACCGTTAATTTTGGGACCGATGCTTGTGGTAGTCCTCTACTTTCGTTGTACAGCCTCCTTGCTATATTCTTCATGGATATTGTTGGCAGCTTCCTTTCTGAGCTATTCGGGATTCTCGCATTTCTCAAGAATTGTTCTCTTGGAGATTGTTCTCGACGACCATGGTTATTTCCTTCATATTGTATTGATCCGCGTATAGGATATTCGTCTCTTCTTGATCTGTGGTGACTAAATCGGTCTTCTGATTG
Source organism: Schmidtea polychroa (assembly GCA_959609185.1). Lineage (NCBI taxonomy): Eukaryota > Metazoa > Platyhelminthes > Tricladida > Dugesiidae > Schmidtea > Schmidtea polychroa. The sequence continues at coordinate 34,648 of CAUHTR010000622.1, read as the reverse complement.
CCTTCTTTGTGGTGATGTAGGCATGGGATTTTGGGTATTCTGTTGAATTCTCATCTGCCCTCCCTCAGTCACGCTAGCGTATGTTCTTTGACCGATTGCTTTAACAAATTCTGTTTTATGGTTTCCATTTTTGTTACTTTCAAAAATTTTCGCCAATGATCTCGTTTCTTCAATTTTTGTTTCTGGTTTCGTCAATAGTATCTCCCGCAGTCTCGCATCGCGTGCTTTATTTGCGATGAGGTCTTGAACAATATCTTCTTCTGATCGTCCTGAATTTACAACTTCAGCTAAAGCTTTTCTTAACCGTATCTCAAAAGCTGCAAACCTTTCATCATCTTCCTGTTCCATAGCTGCCAATTCTCTGATTTTGTCAGTTATAGATTTTGTAATTGTGAACGTATTTAAGAACCACACTTTGGCTTTCACATCTGTTGTTTCGGTTTCTCTGACGTTTTCCCACAATGTCTTTGCTTCTGCCACTAATAACACATCGAAAGTGCTTGTCAATCGCTGTCCATTTGTCAGCAACCATTCTTCTATATCTCTGATCCATTCTTCGGCTTCTTTTAAACCTCGTCCATCATATCGTCTGATGTTCAGTGTGAGCATGTCTTGGCATGATTTCGGTAGGCATTCCATTAGCGATTTTGTCGATTTCGAAATGGCGTTGATATTTTGATTTTCGGCGTGGTCGCCAGTTAAATCCATCTTTAGATCCATCTTTAAATTTTCAGCAAAAATCTTGAAACTAACAATATATATTTAATCAAAGAATTTATAAATAACAAGTTTTAATTAATTCCCAAAAACCGCAAATTCCTAATTATTAAAACAACAAGATATCTAACTTATATTTATCATATATTTTTCATAAATGAGATACTTTTAATTTATATCACTATTCTGCCACATGACATTTTCATTTTCTAGCAAATAACTTTATTGGTGTCTTAAATACTTTGTAATATGGACAACCCCGACAAACTGAATCCTTATAATCTCATAATATCATTACACCTGAAGCGGACAAACTTAAGGTATCATACAGAAAATTTTCTTTTTCAAGTGCCACAACATTTTTTATTCTATTTCCCAAATATAATATTGTAAATATCATCGTGGAAAAGAAAGACGAAATCTTCCGTTCATTTTAAATACTTAAGTTGTTAAAAGTTATAATATTATGCAAAGACCACAATTTATTGTTTGATTTATTGTATACAAGTTCGTGTATCGAAAATATTGCTGGTCCAAGTTGTAAAAGGATTATCCATTAATGAGGTTTAAAATATATGTTTTGATACCAAAATAAATTTACACTAATTAAAAAAATTGTTCTATATCTATGATTTCAACCATTATCTAATAATTTGCTCTTCAATTTCGATATTTGATGCTATCAATCACTGATATTACAGCATGTTTTAACGCATTTTAATTCATTCTATATCTAATAACATGTAATAAAATTTGAGAATAATACATTTTCAGGGTTGCCGACACAAATATTGAGGTATTCCGAATCAGGCCGCCTCGATTTATTGCAAAAGATGGTATTATTCGTTCATATGGACTTCGAGAAGCCGAAGGAAACAATATTTGGATTGTACATCACAATTGATTATCTAAAAAATTTTGTTCATATGTTTTTTTAATTATTGTAGAAAATTACAGAGAAATGTGACCCTATACCAAACGAATTGTATGTCTTCCATGTTTACTGCAAATCCAAGAAAAATGTTATTTTTTTGAACAAACCAGTATTTTTTATGTTTAAAGTTTTCCATTTTTAAATGTAAATTTCTCAGGCGGATTTTCCATCTGGATCGCAATGAAATCCTCGGTATTTGGTCTATTCAGTGGCAAATAACGTATGACAAATTGGATGGGCCACCCGCTATTAATGAGACTAAACACACTATTGTTTTTACTTTGAAAGAAAAGCAGAGAAAATTATTTTCTAAAGACAATATCACCAAAGAAATTGAAGCTGACTTGATAGTGCTGAAGGTTTGATTTTCATTTATATAGATAGAGATGTAGATATCGGGATAGAGATAAAGATAAAGATATAAATGTATATATGGAGATAGATAGAGATAGAAATGTAGATATGGAGATAGATAGAGATAGAGATAGAGATAGAAATGGAGATATGGAAATAGTTAGAGATAGAAATGTAGATATGGATATAGAGATAGATAAAGATAGAAATAGAGATAGAGATAGAGATAGAAATGGAGAAATGGAGATAGAGATAGAAATGTAAATATGGAGATAGATAGAGATAGGTAGAGAGCTGTATATATGGAGATAGAGATGGAGATAGAGATAGAAATGTAGATATGGATATATATAGAGATAGAGATATAGATATAGATAGGTAGAGGTAGATAGAGATAGAGATAGAAATGTATATATGGAGATATAGATAGGTAGAGATATAGATAGAGATAGAGATAGATATAGAGATAGAGATAGAGATAGAGATAGATAGAGGTAGAGATAGATAGAGGTAGAGATATAGATATGGAGATAGAGATAGGTAGAGAAGGAGAGAGATGTATATATGGAGATAGAGATGGAGATAGAGATAGAAATGTAGATATGGATATATATAGAGATAGAGATATAGATATAGATAGGTAGAGGTAGATAGAGATAGAGATAGAAATGTATATATGGAGATATAGATAGGTAGAGATATAGATAGAGATAGAGATAGATATAGAGATAGAGATAGAGATAGAGATAGATAGAGGTAGAGATATAGATATGGAGATAGAGATAGGTAGAGAAGGAGAGAGATGTATATATGGAGATAGAGATGGAGATAGAGATAGAAATGTAGATATGGATATATATAGAGATAGAGATATAGATATAGATAGGTAGAGGTAGATAGAGATAGAGATATAGATAGATAGATAGATAGATAGATAGATAGATAGATAGATAGATAGATAGATAGATAGATAGATAGATAGATAGATAGATAGATAGATAGATAGATAGATAGATAGATAGATAGATAGAAATGTAGATAGAGATAGAGATAGAGATAGATAGAGTTAAAAAATGTAGATATGGAGATAGAAGTGTAGATATAGATAAGTAGATAGAGATAGAGATCGAAATGCAGATATGGATATAGAGATCGGTATAGAGATAGGTAGAGATAGAGATATAGAGATAGAAATGTAGTTAGAGAAACATAGATTGAGATAGAGGTAGAAGTGTGGAGATAAATTTATATTTATTTTTCCAATATAAATCATAAATAAAGTTGAAACAAATGTTATAAATCAAGCTCAATACATTTCTCATGATGACAAATAAGTTATATTCCAATAAAAAGATGCAGGAGCTCGATAATGGATAAATTGTCAGAAGACATTTCCAATGTCCTTTTGATTGGTGAAAGTTTTCCCTTGTGAAAAGTCATTCAAAGGTTTTGAAAAATGAAAATCAATTGACATGTCTGGTATATAATGTGGATAAGGAAGAAGTTGTTAACAAAACTCGTGCTATTTCTGTATAGTCAACTGTAAAATATGCGGGCTCACGGTGTCACGGCGCAAATTCATCGCAACTAATTATTTGATGAAGAAATTATGACATTTCGATTTTTGTTTTTAACCTTCCAAATGGTTTGAAACCGTCTTAACACTTACTCTCTCGAATCTTTATAAGCTGGTCTTGTTCTTCTAATGCTTTCAATTTGCCGTTGTTTATCATATCAATTGTAACTTCGTTTTTCCTTTTTCAATTTATCTTGCCGTCATTCGCCTTATTGAGTCATTGTGGCACTGCGCATTCCTGTGCAATATTGTTTATTAAAGATCTATTGACAATACGACTGAGTTAAAATTCAGCACTCGAAATCGCGAATATTTATCTCAATCTGTAAATGTCAAAAACCTAAGCAGCAGAAACAACAAAATATATATATTAATTGTCTAGATCAGGGGTGGGCAAACTTTTTCTATAAAGGGCCACATAGAAAACTTGATTGTTATCGGGGGCCGCATATATATTTTGTGAATTTAATGAACTTAATGAACTCGCCGTCAGAAAAGGGCTTGTTACGTTTTACAATCTTGTGGGACAGCATCAAACTGGTCTCGGTTGCAGTATCTTGTATTACAGAATGTTTGGTGAGAACAGTTTGCTGCTTCTTTAATTATTAACCAACTCCTGGCATTTCTTTTTTCTCTCTTCGTTTGTTAAATTGCGCCCGAAATCCAAATGTCTTGTTTCCGTAGTGTCTTTTCAAGTTGTACTCTTTAAAGACGCTCACACACTCACGGCACAGCAAGCAGACTGCTTTGCTCCCAACGCTCGTGAAGCAGTATTTAGCAGTCCATTCGACATTAAAAACACGACATTCATCTTCAATCTTTCTTTTTTTAGCAACACTCATGGGTAATTCAAAGTCTATTCGCTTTAAAATTACAATTTTTACAAAGCCTTTCAAAATGTAAATTGTAAATAAAAGCCTCTTCTGGTTGAGCGGAAAAGCAGTTTCAATGTTAACTAGTAATGACCAGTAATTAATAATATTCTGGGGCCATAAAATCAATTAAATATCCATAAATTCGAATCAAAGCAATAAGAAATACATTTCAAAAATATAGGCAAAACTGCAAGTCTAAGCTCCAAACAAAGAAAATTAATTTCGCATAGGATCGCCACATGTACATGCATACGGGCCGCATGCGGCCCGCGGGCCGTAGTTTGCCCACCCCTGGTCTAGATATCAAATGAGCTATAATGTATTTATTGAAGTTCAAAATTAGTTGAAAACAATAGCAAATAAAAAACAAGGGAATTTAATGTTGGAAAACCAAATTTTTCTGATGTTTGTTAAGTTTTTTGATGCTGTTATATTTTAGGCCGTTGTGAACAAAATAATTAAAATACAAAAGCATATTGAAGACAAAAAGCAATATTCGAACTTGTCCTGATATATTGTAATTTTTATTTGTCCTTTATTCACTTGATTGTACAATTTTGCCTTATGACCTGGAATATATTATTATATCTGTTATGATAAATATTACTATGATTATCTTTTTATTTGTGATTTTCAGATAGCTGTCAACTATTTCAATAACAAATTTTTATATAGAATATTCTGTGTATGAATTGAAATATATAATAGGGTTTTGTTGTCTTTGGATTCATTATTTATTTGCTAATATCTTTAATTTGGCCACTATTGGTTTAATATAATTTTTTTTTCAGGTGGATATGTCTCTTGAATTTATTGATCGATGTTTAATTTGGTCTAATATTAATTGAATGTAAATGTTTTCCCCTTTAACATTAACCTCTGTCACTTCAATACTCAAGCAATGTTGCTTCCTCCTAGAAAAGAATGAGACGATCAATTTCCAGCACGCAAAAATTGGGCTCCTTGAAATACACACCCAGATGGAAGTGGCTCATCAAAAGATGTGACGTCTAGAAAATTGTCGGGATAGGCTCATAGATGAGAGCCGAGCTCAGAGAATCCTTATCCAATAATGCGACTGCTCTGGATTTAGTTTATACGAAAGACGAGCTGTAAGGAAGAATTCAACATCTCCAATTGGCAGAGTTAGTAAACGTAATTCCTGTTCATCATCTTTCCGTATCGGAACCAAATCAGCCGACAGAAACCGTCATCGAGTGTCAAGTTTCAATCGTTTCTTTCACTTCTCTCGTGTCGACTTTGGTTTCTCTTATCCCTTAAACAGCATCTAGTGGTCCACTGCCATTCATCGATCATCGACCACTTTTGCGCCAGTTTAGAATTAGAAGCCCAAAGGGAAACATGTGAGTCACGAAATGAGAAACAACGCATCAAGAAAAAAGACCAATTTCGGGCGTTTGAAAAAATTTCCGAGCCTGAGTTTGATCCAAGCTATATCACCTTCCCTGATGATATGGACGATGACGTTCTGTTTAATTTAAACGAACTTGGATCTAATGGAACTGGGTCTTGCAAAGTTAGCAAACAACGTTGGGCATTTGATCTGACAAAATATTAGCATCAAAATTAGTACCCGTCACTGCATATAAAATATCTTTTGTAACCATTCCGAAATAAGTACTAGCATGACCCTCAGCTTCCATTGCATATTAAATTAGATATAAAATATCGTCCGGAAAAAAATTAGATGTTGGATTATCATAACTTCAAGCCATCTTAACAACTTTAATTTGCAAGGGAAATTTCAAAGGCGACGCTCTAGTGTATGTCGCCCAAAATTTTAAATTAATTTAAAATTAAATTAATATATTTAAATGAAATATAAGTAAATACGTTTATTAAAAATTTATTCATCGAAACTATACTTCGAAGCAACCAAGCGCCAGAATATAATCAAAATATCTTCTTCATCAACATGTTGTCTTGAAAGCCACAATCGAAAATCAAGAAAATTAATCTTTTGTTCAACATTCATTCCTCGCCTTTTCCTCATGTCAACCTTAATATTTCCCCACCATCCTTCCATTTTATTGGTATGGACACCGGTTACTGGATCTTTGAACCAGAGTTTATGATTAACAGATAAGTGGATATAATTTTGATTTCTTAAATGTTCCAGGTTATAAGTTTCTGTCCAATACGCGGGCCACCTGTCGCTGTAAATAATACTGCCCGGTTTAATAAACTTCTCAATCAAAGCAGTTAGATTTTCTCGGTTTCTCTCAAGAACAATTTGTCCAAACCATTTTTTTTTGCCACGTTCGGTTCCTCCAAATAACCATATTTCGGGATATCTTCTTCCGCGATAATATTTCCATTTCTTTGAAATCAAAGTTTCATCAATTTCAACTATCACACCTTCTCCCCCGATCATTCTTTCATCATCCGACATTCCGAGTAAAGATTCCGAGCACACCTCACATAGGAAATTATTCCAATCAGAAATTGTTTGGTTAGCCATACCAATCATCGACTGTATCCTGTTCGTGGGAATGTCTTGCAGCCAAAAATACGTAAATAACACCAGTTTTTTAAGGGGCATTCTGCTTTTTTCGAAAAAACTTCCTTTTCGAATAGAAACCTGACCACATTTCCTCGGGCATTGAAATACAAAACCGTCACTTGTTTGTGCCCTTTTAATTAAGGACATGTTGCGTCCACAGTGACAAATTTTTGTTGAAGAAATCAGGTGATGCGTTTGTAGATATCGAATTAAAAGCTCATTGTCATTTATAATTGTGAATAACTCAAAAACATCAGTAACTTTCATGGTGGGTATGTTAAAAGTGTATACATATCAATTTATTTATTGAGTTATTGAGTTAAAATAATTTAAAATTTTGGGCGACATACTCTAGAGCGTCGCCATTTCAAAAACGTTATTTTCCAAAATACGCCAATAAAACATTTTTAAATCAAAATTCTAAAACGTTTAACCTCAGGAATGACCAAAGAATCTTTTTTTTAAGTTTATTGAAATACATGCTAAATATGCAGTTTCAATTGAAAATACAATAGGTCGCAGTAATATTTGACAATGATAGTCTTACCACGTAGCAGAACGTTCATCAAAATAATCCTTTGAGAACACCCGAAAAGACTCAGCGTGAATTTTTTGATGGTAATGATCGTCTTTGATTATTTTACTAGTTGATCTCTAGCACTTCACCAAGACTTATCACACTGTTTTGACAATAAATCCAGCTTTCATCAGCAGTAATAAGGCGACGCATGAAATTCTTGATGTGGTGCTGTTGAAGTAGGTGTTCATTCGTTGTAACTCTTTTCGTCCTGCCCGTGTTGGTTAGCATATATGAGACCCATACGTTGCACAGGCAGCGCTTTCTCATTTAAAATAATCGTCTTCTCCCCGTTTCTTTGTATTGGTGAGAAACACGATAGACATTAAAGAGGTATTTAAACAATTTTTAATTTGTATTTATTAAAAAGCTTGACTATGAATAAGTAAATATATCAATAAAACATCGATATATTTACTGGTTCATAGTCAAGCTATTTAATATATATCATGTCAATTGAAAAAAATAAGTGGTGAAAATTGAAAAAAGTTTTTATAATAATTTTGAATTTGATACAAATTACATATTTTATATATAATATAATAATTCATATTAATAATAGAACTATTACAGAATACACGGTACAATTTGAATTAACCACGAAATCATACATTTCATTTTGCATAGCTTTAATCATCGGCAAAAACTTTTGAGCCAAACTTGTAGATATTTATTTTACTAACAGAATAGTTTTGATCAAAGAATCCCTTTTTGATTTATTTAAATACATGCTAAAGATGGAGCCCCAATTGAAAATACAATTTTAGAAAAATTAAATCCTGATCAGATTTCATTAACAAACTGTAGACCGCAATTTTATCATTGGACATAAAACTAATTTGAATAAAGATTTTATTGTTAATCACATCGAAAGAAATCTTGGAAATATTTGCTCCTGCAGTCAATGCTCCAACGAAAGCACGGGCACTTGGTCTGACGATTGTTCTGAGATTGTTGATGATTTTGCATTTGGGCATGTAGACTCCATTATCGTACAATGTGAAAGTATTTGAATCTTTATCTGAAATAACTTTGTTAATTAACTCCTTTTGACTGAATATGGATGGGTCAGTACGGTTCTCGTAACGAATTTTATCAGGAGAATCGCTAGAATTGAGATTTAGTATTCTAAGGAAAATTCATTTCACCCTTTTGGAAAAAATCATAGTGATCCAAGATAATCAAAATTATTAATTTGTGGTCCATTAGTTCAAAAAAGGTAAGTGATCGCAGCTATATAGTATAATGAGTTATATTTTCGATTCTATTATTAACTGAAATTATATTATTATCATGTGCTATCTAGTTTAACAGTTATAAACAACTGATATGTTTCTTTCTTGAACGAATCTAAAATAATTTGTGAATGGATTGGTTCATCTTTTGAAATTCCTAAAACTAAAGAAATATTTGTTGAAAAATAAAATTTTGTTGGCACATTGCTATAGATTCTAATGCCTATTTGTGAACTACCTAATCTCTATTTTCTTCCTGTATTGATAGAACATTCATCTATATAATTAGTTTGCTCCTGGTCTATATTTGGCAAAGACCCAAAATTTTATCTGAAGTTCTTTCTTTCACACTTGACCTAATACTTTAGAAAGTTAATCAATGATTATTGCGATATCTTGATATTCTTCTTGTTGAAATTTGAACATTTTGATAGGTTTCTAAATACAATTTCATTTGATTCAATGTACCATAATAAATTATCTCTACATAGTCGAGTAATTTTTTACAAACAAATGGGATAATAATTGTTGGACGATTGCCTCCAGTCTTTCCATATATTTTATTATGATACTTGTTACTGTTTTATTTTTGATTCCAAAAATACAGCCTACTTCGTAATAATCGTGTCCACTTTTCATTGTGTTAATAATCCTTTTTTATCATCAATGGTTATTCTATATACAGGTTTTATAAATTATAAAGTTTATTGAGAAACTTACATATTTTTCAGAAAAAGCATTTGAGATATTTATGTTCATACATGTTTATATTTAGTTGTTTAAAAATTGAAAATTTGGAACTTATTCAATGTCCAATTGTTAGTATTTTTATTATAGGAAATTTGTGAACCGTGTTTGTGTGTAGTTAATACCACTTAGACAATTACGAATTGCGTTTGGTGTACAACGTCATTGATTTTAATCTTATATTATAGAAGGTGTGTCTCAGAGGAGTTTGGGGAAAATTGACGCTATAAAATCATTCCAAGAACTCTAATTTCTTCAATTAGTATTCAGGATTTAAACAAGGCCAGATACCTGATCAGATCCATTTAAAAGTAATGGACATTGATTAACATCCAGCAACGAAAATCATACAAAAGTAATCCTAATTATGAACAGAAAATGATAGTAAATATGTAATATTGTCCATCGGTAGTCAGGAACCCATTAGTGAGAATGAAATGACGAAATGTTTTGGTAATGGAGTCACCATTTATCCTTAACCACGTTATAAATTTCCTATATGGCTGTTAATAGCAGTAACCATGGATAAAGTAATGGGAAAATGCAAAAATCATATTTATTTATTTATTAAATTTTTATTTGTTGGGATAATTTATAAAGGCACACAATGAAACGGAAGTAGAATAGAAAATCAATAAAAACACAAAAATAACAAAAGTGCAAAATTAATTAAAAATTTATAAAAATTACAATCAATCGGAGGGAATGGGTATGGTGGAACGCGAAACCATGAGGCAAATCCAGAAACAATAATAAAATGTTTTGGAGGTGTCCCTAGAAAATGTTTTATTAAAATAACAAAATAATTAAAAATTAATTAGTCGTTATTAGAAAGCCCGAGTCAACGGGAAGCCTAAACGATGAGGGAAACCCGGAGCGCACTGAGACCCGAGTAATTAGAAGTTGAAGCGAATTCGACTGAACACCCATTTGGGAATGAAATTGGTAGAATTTCAATAACCACTCCAAGAAGATCAAAAATAACGGGTAACCAATGCGTTAGAGAAATGCCGATAATCCTTAAAAGGATTAAAATAACGGATTCCTAATATTGGATAAATGTCAATAATCCCCATAGGAATTAAAATAATGTTGATTCAAAATCGGGTAATGCTTTTCAGAAAAGTATAAAGGGAAAACCTGAAAAGAAACGAATTCCTAGTTGTTCGAAGAAACAAAATTATAGTTTACGAAAACTGTTGGGTTAGAAACCAGGATAATAAAAATTATGGGAAAATTAAAGTAAATAAAATCCTGTAAAAATTGCGGCGATCAACCAAGTATAGAGAGAATAAAGAACAAAAGAGAGGAAAATAACGAAATAAGATAAGAATTAAAACAAATATCATAAAAAATAAAATAAATAACAAATAAATCGCAAATAATTAGGAACACACAGCCATAATTAACAAGCAAAGAAAAACAATTAAAAAAGAACAAAAATAAATATTGGGAAAACAAAACACGAATAGAAATATTTAAATAATCAGGAAAAACAATAGATAAAACAAAAAAGAGACTAAAACAGCAAATTACAAACAAAACTACAAACGGAAACCAACAAAAAATAGAGAAAAATATATAAATTAAAATATCAAATAAATTATTAAAAGAAAAAATTAAATAACCCTAAGAGAAAACTAGAAACAATAAAAATAAGAAAGAAACGGCACTTTACACACCAATCAAATCCTGATTGGATGAAACAAACTATATTAGGAACAATACTTGGTTGATCCCATCAATGTTAACCAACTCGATATAGGTAAAATTTTAACTTTTAAGTAAATGTTAACCAACTCGATACAGAACTCTACTAAACCGATCTAGCCAACAATCATTCCGAACACCTAGGAGACTATTAAACTACTTATTACGAATTTTGCAGTAATTTATTATTCAGAAAGAGAAATGTAAATTTGATTTTTATTTTCATTTATTTATAAGAATACGTTCATATATATTTCAATAAAAATATTTTAATCATTGCGCATTTTCAAGTCTTTTCTCTTCACGTAAAACGATCCGGCAATGATATCGCTCAAAGGCTTCGGATGTGGGAAAACCAAGATTGAAGGGAGTAGTTAAAATCTAGTAGATCCAACAGAATTTGCCGATAGAGAGTAGTGATTTGTATGTGGATATGAACGAGAGAGAGTTTGAACCTGGGTAGATTTAGGGTAGATTCAGATTCACTCGAGGACAAATGGAATGCGGTGGAACTGTGTCAGGTGGATGACGAAAATCGGTAAACGAAATTCCCGAGGAATAAATAACGAGAGGTGTAAATCCGTAAAAGCTGTCAAGTTGAGAAACGACAAATGTTGAGTTATGAAGTGGAAAATGCCACATTCGAAGTCAGAGGGATATGGTTGCTGAAGAAGATTATATTTGAATATCGAATTTTCGTATGATACGTATTTAATTAATTTTCATCTTCATTTTAATAATATTTATCATAATGGTATAGATAACTGTTGACTCGTTTGCGAGGGTCGTCTGGGGATTGTTGGCACTTGTGCTAGTAGTCGCCAGGTGATCTTGGAAGATGGCGAGACGAGGCTCACGACTTTTCAATTTGAAATGATAATAGGAAATATAAAATTGAAGTTTTCATCGAGTGGCAACCGTTCTAAAACTTCCTGATTTAACTTTACTTCAAAACGAATGTCAGAATGATCGTGGAAAATTTTCAGTGTTTAGTCAGCGTGCAAAAATCCAGCCAGCAAGCGGATATACGGAATTTCATGCTATCACCAACATTAGCAATTCATCCATATCTGTATAACAGGATGTCAAAGAGACCTTTCGTTAATTTTGTAGAGAATCTATCGCATAGAAGTATCTGATTGTCTTGCATTTTCGACTATTTAGATATTTTCCAACCTCAACAGTTAAAACCAATGTAGGTAGATTTCTCACAGGATTAGAGTAGACGCGATATCGATTTGTCGTATTGATTTGTTAGATCGCTGTGCAACCCTCACCGTTCTGCGGTATCTGGTAAAGGATTTGCGATATTCGTTACGATAAACCTCGATCGACAGGAAGTCGGCTAATCACCTCGACTTGTACAGCTTACGTGAATTGACACGAATACCTCTTGATGCAAATTAATTATACACGATCAGAATTGGCTTGTTCACCAAACCCGCTAATTAAAACAACCTGAGGCAATCCGTTAAATTATATTCACTCACCGACGAAATTGTGAAACGTCGAAAACGTACTTTTCCTTGTTAAAACAAACATCCTGCTAACGCTTGAATAAATAATTTTTCCTAACATCAAATTAAGAGGTTGAAGTGTAATTAGATAAAGTGCCTTTATAATTTAATTACGTTGAATTGAATGTAAAGATATATATTTTTCAAGAATTAGATTTCATGAGAACGATGATATCCTGGGTAGAGAGAGATTGAGGACAATTTTTCTTTTCGCTACAGGTCCGTTGCAACAGACAAAATCTGTGTAATTAGAAAGCGTTCGAATAACATAAAAGGGAATGAAAAGTACCCCAAATAGAGTTTATGATGTGACATAACAGGTTAAAGTGACGATACAAAATAAACTGGGTATGTTATTTCTGAGGGACGATAATACATTTTCTATATGTCCCCGATGCCATAATGCCTAAAAATAACAATACTAACGAAAAAATAATGAGTTTTTGATCAAATCCCACTCCCGCTAAAATAAATTAAATCGTCGAAAGATTGAGATTGTGGAAATTTGCATAACCTAGTTCTGGGAATGCAGTCAAAAATTGACGTCGGAAATAACATAAATTTAGGATGAATGTAACCTCGGTTGATGAGTTTATTCATTTCAGAATGTCAGAACCTAATCTACCTAACCGCGGCCCGAAACCTTGTTTTTCGTGCGCCGATAAATGCGGACATGGATAAACTCAAACCACACATAGGGGCTCTGAAAAAGCGTATTGATACGCTAGAACACGCGTGTTTCTCCCGCCACAAATGAAGGAGGCCAATATGAAGATATTACTGCTAGAACATTGCCGTGACAGCCTTTTGGAAGAAGTCGGTGCCAAAGACTCATAATCAAAGCCCAGTCGGAGGCGTTACACCAGATTTACTCGGAATCTGAACTGAGAAAACGCCTTAAAGAATATCCGGCCTACGACAGATCAAATATCTTTCCAATACCTCATCGAGCGGATGAGCTCACTTCTTGTCTTCATCCAATTGTCGTGGACACGGCCCCGAACTTCCACCGATCGTCGCCCCGATTCTGAGTAATGACACTCTCGTTAACGTTCCTCCAGGATCTGCACTTACCGAACTTCCTCTTGTTCCATCTACGGTTCAGTCAGATAATCCAGCCAAACCCAATCCGAGGAAAAGAAAACGTCCCACTCGGGTCGAACGAACTCAGAGACGACGAAACGAAATGGCTGCTCTAGAAGCCTCATTATTTGTCACTCAAGTGGCAAGTGCCAAGATGTCTAAAGGAAATGCTACCGTCTCCGTCACCCCAAACCCTTATCGAATGATCCCTTCAACTGCATCTACCTTCCAGCATGATCACCATCTACAAGTGGATATTGACGCAATGCTGACCGAAGGAGAAATGATGTGAATAGGCAAAATGTCTTTTATCTGTGGTAAAGCCATCTTGCGAGTTTGTATTTGTCAATTAGATTCATTTCAGTGGCAGACATTTAATATGTAGAATCGTACTTGATTTAATGGCATCGCTTTGTATTATCCTTAGAATAGAATTTACTAAAGATCTTGTGTTTATACTCGTAAATATGTGTTTGATTGAGAAGTTTATGCCTATTAACGTTCCAGTAAATGGAGAAATTATGAGTCGGTTCAATGGACCAGAGTGAGACATAACTCAGACCAATAGTGTAAGGATGTAAGATCTTCTATCGGCCTTCAGGAACCCGTACCGTGAATGTTGCGAAGAGTAGTTCTAACACAGGAGCTCACCTGTTCGCAAGTTCCGACCAGCGTTTGCAGCACCAACATGACTTATCATCATGGGTACACGTAAGGGAGATCAATGTCAAGTCGTGAAGGGAGCTTAGGAGAATTCGGCAGGGAAGAAATGATTTCCCCTAAGTGACCAACAAAACCATGAGACCGAAAGAAACAATAATTCAAGTAGAGCTATAGAAAATTATAACTTATCGTACCAGAAAGGTAATTACTCTTTGAGCAGTTTACCTTACGATAATGATTATCTACAAAAGAAAGGTGCAAACCGAGTGACTAATTGTAATTGTGATAAAGTTTGAATAAAATTGTCTTGTGTTGGGTTTTAGTTATTTGATTGGAAAAGTAAGAAACTAACCTACTTGTTAAATAATAACCCATCAAAATGATCAATAATTTTCTTAAAATTATCTTATTTGGTATAATCTCTACTAAAATTAAGAAGTCAATGACAAAATATTCATAAAATGATCCATGCTATTTTATATTTGAAATATCTTGCGTTTTAAGAGTTATCGTTCATTAATCTAATAGGTTATATTGGAGTTTAAGAAGGAAGTTTCAGAAATTATTGTTATTATTAATGTTATTGTCTTCTTCCCGATGTATTTGAATTGAATTTTTATGATGACATGAGAATAATATCACCATTAGTTGTCAAACTCTTAAACATCGAATTTATAGACGTGTTATTGATTATTTACACAAATACCAGTATCATAATTTTTTATACATTTTAATGTGACATCCTGTAAAACCTTTGACCTCAATATACATAAAAACGAATCACTAATAATAAAAATAACCTAAGCAGCATAATACATAGAAAATAATTTAATGTAAAATCAATTAAATAATTTTCATTAACTTATTATTAACAAGAAAGCATGTTAATGTTAAAGTCAACTTATATTTTCAAAACAAAATAATGCAAATACGCAAAACAGTCAAATCAATAATATTATAATTAATGGTAAATCTATATATATTGAAATAATCAATATGGAATATTGATCAGCTAATAAAAAAAACTATAAAATTCCTAAATAAAAATTCAAAACAAATTTCAATATTGTAATCACAATATTATTAAAGATTAAAATACAGATAACATTCTGTTGTTGCATGTATTTAAAGTAATGCGTAATGTAATGCTGTTACCATGGAAACGGATATTCGAGATTACAGAAATAGATAGATAGACATATCAAATAATAATAATCAATTGAAAATATTGTGGACAATTAGAACTCATGTGGTTCTATTAGTATCATTATTATCATCATCATCATCATCACCACCAATCAACAGCATTCAAACCCGGTAAATTTACACCTCAACAATTCCGGCAACAATTCGATTTATTTCCAACCTACATGCATCAAAAGCCTGTCAAATATTACATCACAGAAAGAAAGACATCGGTTACAAGAGACTTCTCAAACAAAATTTATTTTATCAGCATTCGAACACGATTTCAAATTGCATTTATCACTTTTTATTTTTCCCGGCTTTTTTCCGATCACTGGTTTTACATTCAACTTGACTCAATTTCATGGCTAATTCCAGATCAGCTTGTTCCTTTCTTCGAATTGCATCTGCTTCTTTTGCTTCTTTTTCACTTTCGGATTTAGCCCAACTTAATTGATCATTCTCAGATATCCCTGGACGAAATACTGAGTCGTTGAATGTCGTGTTTAAATTTTTTGACGAAGTCTGCTGAGGACCTTTAATTGGACGAGGTGGCGGTGCTGATTTTTCTGTGAGACTATCAAAAGGTGAATCACCAAACCCAAACGGATCATCGATATTGACATGATTCTATTAATCTCATTTTCAAAAAAAATCAAGAGAATTCAATCGCTCTTACCTGATCTTTGAATCCGAAACTTTTATCATCTAAATGTTTTTAATAAATTATTATTTGGAAAATTAAAATAACACTGAATAAAAATATTCGGTTTATATCAATGTTCTAATGGTTTTATTAATTTGCACCACAAAGTTTGAAAATGGCATTTAATATTTTAGGCAGGTAAGAAAAATCTGTTGGGCTTATAAAATTGAAATTATTTTTAACAAAAACTATATGGAAACTAAATGAAATAGATATGTAAAAAAATGTGGTCAATGGTAGAATTGATAGCAAGGCCAAATACAATGGAATGAGAGTTAATGGGAAGGAGATGATAAGTACGGAAATACGAATTTATGGAAAAGCAATACATGATTCAAATCTGGAAAACGGACCGGGGAAATATTTGGTGATGAATTTGAGAGAAAATGTTTAGGAAGATACGAAAAGCAAAAATAATTTGTTAATTAATTAAGAAACACTTGAACTGGGTAAACAATGAGAACGTCGACAAACTAGACTTCGGAAAGTAATTATTTCATAACGAGATGATAGTTAGGAAATCAAATGAGAGCAACCCGGATTGCAATTAAATATAATTTTATTTTCATATAACAACCGAGAGATTTGTTAGAAAATAACCAAAGAAGAGCATTTGTAAATCAAAAAATACACAGATAATCTCAATAATAAAAGGAAAAAAGTCAGAAACTTGGCATTTTTACTAATCTAAGCAAAGACAATGGTGTTATTTTTAAAAGAATCATTTAATTTATCTATCAAGAATTAATAAGAAATAAAAGAATAAGAATGATCAAAATATATATTGAGAAAAGAGTCCCGATACTACACAGCAGAGTGATTAAACGGTATGATAGTGATTTAATTTTGTGTGAGAAAACAGTTGTCATATCATTTTATTTCAATTACCGAAAACCCAAACAGCAGTTAGTCATTTGTAATTAATTAAAAATTCAGCAAAACGATCAAAATCAGAAAAAAATGGGGAAAATATTAATAATTTTAATTGAAAGGTTTGTGTCATTAATTAATTTTGAGAATATCTGTTTTGTTTGAAAACAATATCCGAAAATTTGTTCAAGTGAAATAAGACAAATTTTGAGTGATTTCAATTTTTGCAATTATTTATTGTACAATAATTTTCATTTAAATATTTTCCATTTAAAAAAATACATTTTTATCCTAGCATTTGTTTGTAATTATTCATTTTTTACATTTATATAATTTGTCTGTAATAATATTTATCAATCCTTTCAACCGGACATGTTCCTGCACTCATGCGGAGAGGTTACTATTTGTCATTGTACCATTACATGAAAATTTATTCACTAAATTAAAAACTAAATCTATTGAAGTCTGAGAGATAGAATAAAAGTTAATGACAGTTTCCCAGTGAGTCATATAAATCTATAAAATATCACTTATTTCATAAAAAAGCAGGAAAATCTTTGAATGGAAACAGTTTTACGTCATTTAAATCAAATAGAAAAACCAAAGACTACAATTTTACTGATTTCGTGGGTGTGATACTGAACTGGATGTGATAAAATATATTTGTAAAATTATATTTTCAGGGTGAAATCGAATGAAAAAATTACTGTCGGCATTGTAATTCAATATTAAGCTCATTCTTCAAATTTACAAAATTTCAAACTGCTTTTAGACAATAAAAATTTATATTTCAAGGTCAAATGATAAATGTGTCATTTGTCAGATTTCTGCGATTTTGGTTAGATTTCATTTTGTGAGCATCCGTTGCTGACGAAAAGATTTATTTATATATAATTGACAATTACTGTTATTTTACAATATTATTTTGTTTATTAATGAACATAAAATTTTGATAATATAGTAGAATCTCGATTAACCAGATTGGTTTTTGTTCCGACAGTGTCTCATTCGGCATAATGTCGTATACTTTATAGTATATTTTGCGGTATAATAAAACAAAGTTCCACGTATATATAAACGATTTCTATTAAATTTCGTCATTTCAGTAGTACTGGGTATTCTGTGGGGATTCAATATGCATTGTTACATAAACCTCTGATTATGAATATTAAATTATTATTAAATTTTTTTAATTTTATTATTAAAGTTTATTAAATGTTTAGACATCGCCATGAAGTGGTTTGAGTACCAAGAGGAGTGTAGCACAGGACAACGTATATGTCTTAAAAGTATTCGCGATTTAGCTACTTCGAAAAGAACAGTTAGTTTTAGGCAAAAATCAATATTTGAATTTATAAATAAAATATAATTTAATATTGAAACTAAATGTATATCTAGACAAATAAAAAATTTCATATTGTATGTACATGTCTTTTATTGTCAATTATGGGCTTTTCGATTATCCGGATTATTCCCATTTGGGCCGAATAATCGAGGTTCTACTGTATTTCAAAATCTATTATAATTATTTTAGGTAATAGACAAAAAATAATTGTAATGTATTGTTATATTTTATTGTATTGTTATGTATTGTTATATGTGAGTTACAATTTTGCACGTTGCACGTGGAGAAGAATTTTTTCTTTTTTTTATAAAAACTATAGCTATAGAAAATTGAATAAATTTAAAAATTCAATAACAAGAATTAAAAAGTCAAAGATACAAAACCAGATAAACAGAATATATAATCGGCAATTATATCAAGTACGTATTAAAAGATCATTCGCAGGATTATTATTAAAGAAAAAGAAAATATACAACTTTAGCAGCTACTATATTAGTGTAACATCTTAGAAGTCGGATAATTTTAAAGAAAAAGGTCGTGAAATTGATAAAGATTCCCTATAACGACTATAAATTTTGATTATAAATACATTCTTCGGAAATATAATCCGAGAAAGTGATTTAAGACCTAAGTGTCCTAAAATAAAAGATCGATTTTTACTCATAACAAATCCATCCGAAAATTAACCAGAAGAAATTTTTCTATTCAAAAAAAATAACAAGGTTGTTTAATTAATTTTATTTTAATAAAAGTTGTGGTTATTGTTTTGTTTAATTACCTGTTATAATATATTTGTTATTTGTCTGTACATACCACACATATATGACATACACGCACGCCAAATGTCCCAAACATTTATTTTTGTGGAGACTCTGTTGGTCTCTACAATTTTCCTCTACACAACTCAATCATATCACTTTTTTACAGAATAAGTAAACTTAACAATAATAATATAAAAAATCAATATATTGGATTTGATTTTACCCCTTAAACCACTGAAATAGAATTACGAGGAACCAAAGTTCTCAACGAAACTGACCGTTACAAGCAAACTATGTGTTTGATCGTGTTGAAACCTACAAGTTATGGTCGGGAGTTTTGCAGACGAAAAACGGTCTTGGAACGCGAAAATATTTTGATTTGAATCAAATGGGGTTTTTATGATGACCGTCTGTAGACGGTTTTAGTGGTTAAAGGGTTAATTAAAAATAAAAAGCTACTGTTAATTGCGATATATTACATTTCTGTGAGTGATTTTATGGTTTAAAAGCTACATTATTTATTCTTAACAAAAAAAATTTAAATAAAGATGTGAAAGAATTATTTTTGAATAAAATTATTCGTATAAGGGGTTATGCATAGAGTACGTCACGCTCCGGGGGGGGGGATTTCAGGTCATGTTAATATTTTTAAATTTTATTTCTAATTTTTTTTTAGTATAATTTAGGAGCTTTGAAAAAAATTTTCAAAAATTTTGTGAAACATTTTAATTAGTTTTATGTTTAATTAAAATTAATTAATTCGCTTTTTTTGACTTTAGGGGAAGGGGTCCGAGATTTGTGACTTGGTGAGGGAGGGGATTCAAAATGGTCAACATAACGGCCCCTAATCATATTTTCAGTGAACTCGAAAACAAATTAATATCGAGTAGTGTATTCAATCAGCAACGAATATATTGAGATTAAATAATTAATTCATTAAATCATAATAATTACGCTCATCACTGATTCACTGACTGATTCTATAACGCTCGCTGATTGGTTGATTTAATTGTAAATATTTTATGTTACTTATTATTATAAGTAGTTAATAGTAGCTCATTATCAATAATATTTCATTTGTCTATTCTGTTTGGATATATTATAGAATATTTTATACTACTTATTATTATAAGTAGCTAAAAGTACCTCAATATTTATAATAATATAATTCCTTTATATCTATATATTGTGGAATATTTTATACTACTTACTATTATAAGTAAGTAATAGTAATTCAATTCTAATATAATAATTCCTTTTTATGCATGTCCATCTGATGGAATATATTATACTACTCATTATTATAAGTAGCTCAATATTTATAATAATATTTCCCAACAAATTCTTAATATATAATTACGCTCATCACTGATTTTATGATTTGTCAACGGGCGCCTTGCAATTAACTAGTTAAATCATAACTATTGAATCATTATTATTTTTCAAGTATTCAATACTGATTAAAGTGAAAGGATAAAACAGAAAACAATATTTGTGGTTCTTTTCTTTTTATATGATTGAATGTCAAATAGTAAGGTTTTGGAAACTACATTTGAGTTGGTGTTTTTGAAAGTAAGACAAGTCCATTTTTTGGTATACCGAGAATTTTAAAGATTTACGTTTTAATAAATTTTAAAATATCGATAAGCCAATTTTTCTGTGTTTTTTGTAGGTATAGATAATGTAAATTTATTATCAAATAATGTTTATTAGAAATGTCTGAGGAAAATAAAAAAAAGGATTGTTCTACTTTCAAAATAAACAGCTCATCTTAAGGTGCTTAGGCGAATGTTTGAAAACGAGAAGGTTCTATGAAATGAAAAAGACAACTCATTTATCACTGAACAGGCCAATGTTGTATTGAATAATGGGGAGTGATTGTTTTGGTTTATGTTTACAAATGCTCATTAATATTTTTTTCAATATTCGTATCAAATAAATAAAGATATCTACTATTCTTGTTACCCGGTGTGATATATAATCTTTTACGGGTTTAAAATTGATTATTAAAGTTATTTTAAAGATTTTCTTTATCTTAACCCCTTAACGCACGTTTTTTTGATACATTGGCAAAAATAAATCATTTTTTTATTATTGATAATTAATATATAGACATGTCAATGCAAACATTATTTTTAATATTCAAATAAGTCAAAAATATAATCAAAATGAATATAAATTATTTCTTATTCAAATCTCAAATATATACAAATGTATACATGCATGAATATTATAGTAAGAAAATAAAAAGCGTTTAATTCAAAATAAGTTAAAATTTTAATTCTGTATGATAGATTTTGAAACAGGGTACTGCACACAAGCCAATATTACATGGCTGGCAGTAATATCGAGTTTCTTTCCGCCTCTTCTTCTCTTTGCTGTCCCGTTGGGTTGCAACAATCTAGTTGGTGCAGCTTTTTTTCCGTTAGTGGAATATAATCAGGGAAATGTCGCTCTGTTAGTCTCAAGGGCCCAGGTTTCTTTGGTCGACCAGGTTTTGTTGTCCTAGATTCACTATGATAAGTCTCTATTAGACGTTCAACTAGAATTAACCGAAAATCTAAATGGTCTTTCTTTCCGCCAGTTTATTGATACAAAACAAATCTTAAACAAAACTTCATATTTCGTAAACCCGAGTCTCTCTCGAGCATGCACAAATTTGCCAGTAACACTTACCCGAGTTACGCTCGGGTATGTGCGTTAAGGTGTTAATATGGTTTCAGAATATAAATCAATATCCGTATCAATTGAATAAAATATTGATTTATAGTCTGTAAAGAAATAAGAACAAAGAAATTGAAAATAAAAATTTATCAATGACTAGCATGAGTACCCGGCGTTGTCCGGAGCAATATAAGTTTTGTTGTAAAATTGCTTTCTTTCACATTATTTCCAATAAGTATTTATTTATATGTTATAAACCAGCCATGGCCAACCGGTGGTCCGAGAAACGTTTTGATGTGGCCCGGACACAATTTTAAACATCAAATCAATAATTGTCTTTTTTAGAATTCATATTCGAATTAAGCATGTTTTTAATTTAAAAAATTGATTCTAAGTTTACTTGAATCGTACAAACGAGTTATATTTATTTAAATGAATTTATTGTGGCCCGTGATAGTATTTTTCCGAAAATTTGGGTTGGCCACCACTGTTATAAACATTTTCTTATTTGTTATGCGAATCCATCCCGATAAACAACTTTTACTTCAAACACGGTGCCCTATCTTGACCCCAAGGCACCGTTTTATCAGTGTGTAACCTAACTGGTTCGGGTAGGAGGCTCTCAAAAAAGCATGAACATTTTGTTATTCAAACCCACCCCGAGGAACACTTTTTGTTGCTGATAATTTTCTGAATTATGCAGTTTACTGGAACTTTCCTTAGTAACTAGAAAAAGGAATAAGTAAATAAGGTGCCCAATGGGGTCGAATTTTTGGGTATAAAGTAGCCTATAATCGCGGCCTGGGTAAAATATGAAGCTGTGCAAAATTTGGTTGAGATATCTTCAGAAATTTGGGTTTTTATAGCGAAAATACAGACAGGCAGACATACATTCACGATTATATATATATATATATATTAGATGTCAAGAATAAATATTTTAAAAACAATGATTAAAATAGAATCTTACTAGAATTCATATTTCCAAATAGGTCATCGGTATTTCCAATAGGGAAAGCTGCATTCTAGAATCAATATCTATATTAATAATTATAGCATCTATTGTTATATGCCTGATCTGAGAAATTATTAGTTGTAACCCATCCATTATTAGTCGAGAATGGATCCTGTGAGAAAGGATCTTGACTCGAAAATGGATCATTTATTGTTGGCAAAAATGGATCGTTTCCGCTGAAAGGATCTGCAATCGCAGAAAATGGATCATCTTTCTGAAACGGATCATCTGTGACCCATGAAGCTTTCGGTTTTTCCAAAGACGGTTCAGGCTCGTTAACATTGGCAGCCAACTAATTAAATCAATTAATTTTATTCCTAGAATTTCAAAATCATTCAACCATCTTATCAACGACTTCCGGTTGTGGTAAGGTGTTAGCTTTCATTTGGTCAGGATTAGCCAAAAACAATTCATATTCTTCTAGAACTTCTTGCAATTTGGTTCTAATTGATTCAAGTGAGAGATTTTTGTCTTCCGCCACACGTATTTGCGTCTCTGTGCTCAATGTTTCCTGGTCGATAGTTGCAAGTTTTACATGGTGCTTTTGTACTTGATCTTTTAGTGAAGATTCTTCTCTCATCAAATCATTTAATTCCGATTGGAATTTTTTCAATTCCTCTCGTTTTTCCTGGGTATCCAAATATTTCAAATATTTTCTTCACAATATAACTACTTCAATTGATGCCGTTTGACATCCTATTTGCTTTTTTAACATTTCTAGTTGTTCCCTTTCTTGATTGCATTTCTGCCTTGTCTCATCTAATGAGACTTGAGTACGATTTCTTTGCTCGGATAATTCATCCAATTTATGTTGAGCTTCTTCTTTTTGAGTAGCTAATGCCTGTGCTGTTTGTAATGTCCTCTCAAGAGTAATTTGTAACTCTTGTACTTCTTGAACTTGAGCACGAACATCATTTTCATGTTGACGACACATTTGTTCAACATGAGTTCTTTCTCTAAATTTTATAATTTTTATAAGCATCTTAAAATATTTGTTAATTTAACATTAAAATATGAAAATCAATATTTCCTAATCAAAAATCCCATGAGTTGCTACTTCATTATGCGTATCAAAACTTATTGAAAAACAAGCAATATGAAAAATAATCAAATTGATA
This sequence comes from Schmidtea polychroa, assembly GCA_959609185.1. Lineage (NCBI taxonomy): Eukaryota > Metazoa > Platyhelminthes > Tricladida > Dugesiidae > Schmidtea > Schmidtea polychroa. Next base: position 10,472 of record CAUHTR010000622.1, on the reverse strand, counting down.
AACTAATTGTATAATATAAAATCAAAATTTAACTAGTTTTTAAAAAATTTTCTGTGTCATTTCTATTTTCACATTCATAAAATATTTTATCGGACTTATAAAAATAAAACTGTCACATTTAATAGATTTTATTTATTCTCAATCTTTACTTTAATCCAAGTCCTACATTCCAAATAAAAGGTGTTTTAAACTTTAATTAACTGGTATTCATTTTTAAAATAAATGAAAATTTTAAAAAAATAGAAAATCTTTACTTTCTGAGTGCTTCGATCTCTTTGTATACTTCATCGGATTCTGCTTTGATACCAAAACTGTTTAATGTTAGCATTTCACTGGAAACTGAGTCAGGATACTTATTTCTAAGACTAGGAGGAATCATATCCAAAGCCAAAGATGAAGGTATTGGTTTACTTCCAGCACTACTGATTTGCTGGTTTATTAAATACATAGCTAGGGCAAATTGTTCACTATTAACTTGTGATAATTTCATCGAATTTAAAATCAAACCTATTCAATAAACCGGTTTTATTAATGTCACACAAATCCCAAATTTTTGCCAATTCCGTTTGAGGTAGACCACTCTGAACAAAAGTGTCCTTGATTTCCAGTCCGGACACAAATCCATCTTTGTCTTTATCTGCAGCAAAAAAGAGATTGTCGTAACGCTCTTTTTCTAATTTCCCAATAACCCAATCAGACTGAAACGTGTGAAGAAATAAATAGTAATTATTGAAAAATGACAGTTTGAAATAAACATTATCAATCGCATGTTACATGAACTGCAGATATATAATATCGCACAAGGTGAAAGAATCAGATTTTTGAGAAAACAAGCGTAAATGAATTTATCAAAAGTTAAAAAAAACAATTTCAAATATTTATTTGTTAAGTGACAATACATTAATAAAATTAGTTTTATCTTCTTTTTTCTATGAGCTATTGGTTAATATTTTGTTTAAGATATTTAACAAAGATTTTTGATAAATCCTTATGAAAAAACTTGTGTTAAATTTAATACAAAATATTAATCGATAGTTAATAGAAAAGAAATGAAGACGAAAAGAATTGAAAAGATTAATAGTAAAGTGGATAAAATATATAAATTTTCATATTATTTCATAATAAATATTAATTTCGATATTTTTGTATTTAGTTATTTATTTTAATTTAAAATATTATTTTAATTATTTTAATAAACAATTGTTTAATCGATAAATATTTACTAACAAATACGAACGTCTTTTATATCCGTTGATGGCACGAGGCTCTTACATTCCCAGCTCTTTGCATCGAGACGTGTGCACAATTTTAAAGTCGATCGGATATGTGAAAGTGGGTAAAATTAAATTAAATTACAATTCAAACCTGATAATAATAAAAGCATAAAATATACATTAAAAATATTAAACACCTTAGATGATAATGAAATAGAACGCCTTATATTGATCATTGTGAATACTTAGGAGCTTTATGTGAAACAGTTGTGGTAACGACTCAATTTTAATTAAGTCCCAAAACCGTGTCGTATATAAGTAATGTTAATTTGTGACGTATTCCCATAGTTATTGAAAATTGTGCAATTTAGATTACTAGAGGAACAGGAATCGATAGTGATAATTAATAGTAACCATGTGGGCCGTATTAAGAGTGTCAAAGTGTGAAGACACACGGACAGAAACGCAGAAAATCGTCTATAAGAAAGTATTTTCCCCGTTATATTCTTTGTTCATAGTTTTCTTTCAAAATTTTAAGTCTTATATTAAAAAAAATTTATAAAGAATTTTATTAAATAAAATTATTTCATTAATTATAGAATTACAGTATATAAATGAAATAACGGGTTATATAAATCATAATTAACAATTTCACTTGTTTCCATATGTTAGAATTTCTTTAAAAGTGCAATTTTTAGTTCTATTTAGGCTGCAATTTTTCATATTTTTATTAATTTATAATTTAGTCGAAAAATTAAACTTTCAAAAATTAAATTAATAAATTATATAACGAATCTAAATTGACAGTGATATTGGTTGATAATAGTATTATAATAATATTGATAATAATTTTATAACATTCTTTTTGCATTCTTTCAGTAAACTTAAATTTAAAATATTATCTGAAATCTAGAGTTAAAAAATTATAAAGATTTTACTAAACTGGAAACTAGAAAGAGGAAAATATATTTTTTGTGATTGTCTATGTAAATTTGTGGTCTTTTTTAAAAACCATTTATAATTATTACAATAAAATATATTAGTTTTCATTGTCGAACGGAAGCATAATTAATTTTTTATCTGTAAATTTCAAGGACCCTCAATGAAAACTCTAAAATGGACCCCATCCAACCTAATTACGCATCTTGGAATCATAATTGGCAAATGAAATAACGGTAAAAAAACAAAGTACATAAAGAAGTAGGAAATTTTGTATTTGAACTTAAAAATGGGAAAAGTAAAAATAAATAATCAATAATTGAAAATTTTTAATTATTGAATAAAATTACTAATTAATTAATATTTAATCAACATTAAAATACTTACCGATGATGATCCATGAAAAGTTGAACTCGGAAATGCTGAAGATGAAGAACCTAATGAAGAAGAAGCAATTGATGTTGATGGAAAATTATTTGCAGAAGGTGGCATTCGCTTTGAAAGAGGTATGAAATTGATAGGTAACGTTTTAGGAAGTTCTTCACTTGCAAGACATTTGTAAATGAAATGCATGGCCTATAGACATTAATTTTGATAAAACTCTGAGAATTTGCAACTTACAAGACAGAATTCCTCGCGATCTAAATAACCATCTGCATCTATATCTGCTAGAGTCCATATCTGACCTAATGTAGGAACAGACAATTTGGAATTAAGAAAAACCTAAAATAAAAGTATTATAAAAACAATAAAGGCATGCAATAATCATAAGTTATGAACTGATTGTAAGTGATTAAACCAGCTGAAAATTTTAGAAAATACTCAAATCGTCAGTGAAACAATATATTAAATTTTAAATGAGCGTGATATTGTATATTTAATAGATTTTCTGTAAATCCCAGCTTTATTATAACACAATTCTATTCTTAATATAATATTTATCTCAAAAATTGGTGTGAAATAATTTAATGCATAACGTACAGTTTATTTTATTTTTAATGAATAATGAATATTCAAAAATTGGAGATTCGATAAAAATTCAAATTGTTAGTTCAGAAAAATATAACGATTATTTCTTATATCTCTCATAATACTCATTTTCAAGCTACATTACACAGATGATATCAGTACAGTGTTACTAAAGGTGACGTTAGAATTATTATGCAATAACATTTTCTATATTACAGGGTATTTCTGTATTATATATTTATATTTCAGAATCTTATCTCAATATTTCAAAATTATATATTGATATTTCAATATTATATATTGATATTTCAAAATTATATTTTGTGATTTTTAATTTATTAAGACAATAAGGTTTTTTGTATTTTAAAAAGCTTGAAGAAGAATAATTCAAATTGTAACTAAAATAAGCAATGAATATTTATAAAATATGGTAATATGTATATAAAAAATATTAAAATGTACTATTTAATCAGAAATATTCCCCGTTAAAAGCCATTCCTAAGAACTCACGCATTCGTTCAAAATATAGTTCATACACTATATCAGGATCATTGTTCATCGACTAAAAAGCATTAGCAACATTTTGTTTTAGCTCTTCGTTTGAGCCTTTATACCGAGCCTTTAATACCGAGCCTTTATCGTCGAAAAAATATTTTCTATCGGATTTAAATCTGGGCTATATGGGAGTAGGTATTTAACAATGATTCCATTTTCTATACACCAATCTTTAACATCATCACTATGATGAAAGCGTACATTATCCATTATTAAAATATCGTTGGCTTTAATATTTTCACCCAAAAAATCTTCATTTAAAAATTCTTGTAGTTTAGTGGTATTATATGCCCCATCGATTAATTTGTATGCATTAATGTTGTTAACTGATAGTAATGCTATTAAACTAACATTACTGCCTATGTTTGATGAAACTATTTGAAAAGCGTGTTTAATCACATCAGTAGAAACCGTTGGTGATGATTTTTTTATTCGTTTTCTTGTTATTCATAATCTCTTAAGACATTTTGAGATTTTAGGTGTAGATGCAGTTATTCCTAAAATTCCCAACTTTTGTTGCATTTTCTTCTGGGTGAGAGTAGAATCGGCTTATATTATTTCAGTCAGAGCCATATTCACAGGCGAATCTAAACCAGTAGGTTTGGACCGCTCTTTTTACGAATAGTATTTAGTTCTCGATTTTGTTAGTTACAACAGTGGATTTTATTCAATAATTTAGTAACTGTTGATATAATTAGATTTAATGTTTCGACGATAATTTTGTGCATTGACCTGATTGCTTAAGTCGATTTATTGTATTGATTTTTTCTAGATTGACAGGAGTTCGTGTTTTACGTTAAGTTGTGTTCGGAATTAAAATAATTGATTCTTCCATTATTTTTCTAATAATCATTATTAAATTTGCATCAAAATATATAATGTAGAAATAGCAATATATAATTTTTAAATATCAATACATAATTTTGAAATATTGAGATAAGATTCTGAAATATAAATATATAATGATGAAATATAAATATATAATTTTTAAATATCAATACATAATTTTGAAATATTGAGATAAGATTCTGAAATATAATGTTAAAATATAAATATATAATTTCGAAATATAAATATATAATACAGAAATACCCTGTAACCGATCAATAATATAGCACATCGTCAATCATACATTGTTTGACAACAAAATAGTACATAGATCTGTTTATAATAAAATTTGCAGCACGCCGCTCAAAAGTTAAATAAATAATGAATCTATCTTTCATTGAATATATATATATATATATATATATATATATATATATACTATATATATATATATATATATATATATATATATATATATATATATATATATATATATATATATATATATATATATATATATATACAAATTATTTATTTACCGCATTTTTAAAACTATATACGTTAATGTAGGTTAAATCATTTTGTATAATTTACAAATAAAATTGGTTCTATTAAGGTAATTGATTATATAACAAACATGATATTTCTTCCTCCATTCCTAGAAAACGTTCAGGTCAAAATGATTCATGTAAAGAAAAATTCCTTGGATCATATTGACTCGACAGTATTTATATTCAGATTTGTACTAAATATATTCAACAACATAGTTTGAAAATAGTTTTATTAACCTTCCTTGGTTCCTAGAAAAATTGAATTTGACACATTCGGGGCAACACGGCCCAGAGAACCGAAGAAGGTTAATATAATAAAAAATTAAGAAGTATTTAAAAAGAATTTACTTTTTAATGAATAATTTAATAAAAATTTTCATGTGCATTTCTGCAATGAATATTGAATATCTAAGAAATTCGATTGATATGCATATAATTATAATAAGATTGTTAAGTTTCTTAGAAAGGTCATGTTATATGAAACAAAAAAATCAATACAAAAAAGGCGAGGTACCAAAAATTAGGAAATCTGTTTAACTATTTAATAACTGAGATGTTTATTGAAATTATCAATGATAAATTGAAAATATTGCATATTAATAACGTGTCGTGTCGAACTGTGTGAAAACGTCGCGTTGTGTGAATGCCGTATTATAACCGTGTATAATAATAAAATCTGAAAAAATGAAATGTTAAATAATTATAATAGATACGAACAATGTTAGTGATAAGGGAGTTAATAATTGTGGCAGTATAAAATATTAAAGTACTTAAAAAATTAAACTCATGTTACCAAAAAAGTGCAGGTAATTGATCATAATAAACAAAAATTATATATACAACCAACTGATGAATTCACAGGATTTTAATCATTTTCATCATTAAATTCTATGACAAACAACCGATTGGAATTTCTCATTTTGAACATACAGTTTTAGCAATAGCTCTGTTTCATGAAATCCGCTTTAGCTTACAAATATGTAATCAATGAACAAAATCTATCATAATTTCATCTTCATCAAATTTAATAGCACAGTCATCTGACAATCACCATTGATGCTACCCCAAATTACTGATTAAAATTCGATAGTGGTCAAGGTTGCCAGATTGACAAAATCACAGATCGGAGATTCACTATTTCGAACCATCAGAAAAAAAAGTTAAAGAATTAAGAAGGAAATCTGCTTCTCTCCTTTCTCCAAGCTGCACTCATTAAGCTAAATAGAATTTTAAAAATTCCATTGGAATGTTAAATCGAGCATGTGGATCACAATTTTATAGAAATTATTCCAATCGGAATAAATATATCTTTAAATATATCAACTGCTTTTCTCGTTCGCTTCAATCATATTCATTAAAAATTGTTTAATTAACAGACAACTTCGTATAAGAAGTCGATATCGTAAGTCAGTGGTTCTCAACCCGTGTTCCTCGATTACGCTTCCAGTGTTCCGCGAAAAAATGACATTTTAACTTTAAATCTGCATTTAAGATACATATCATCAAAAATCTCAATTAATTTTTTTATAAGATGATTCAATAAGAAAGCCGTTACACAGATATATAAACATACAAATATAAAAGTGCTTTTATTGCTTGTTATTGTTGCGCGTGATATTTTCTTTGCTTATAAGAAGGCATTGCTTACGTTTACGACAGATTTATACAGTAAAACCTCTACTTAAGACCACCTCCCTAAAGAGACTACCTCTAGTTAAGACCTCTATTTCTTCGGAACCAAATTTACACAGTAGTTTACTGGGACAAATAACCCTCCATAATAGGACCACCCCTCTCGTTAAGACCACTTTTCGTAAAAAATATTTTTAGTTTAAATATTTTTTGTTTAAATATTTTTTTAAAATTAAAATGGGAGTAAAAAAACGAGAAAGGAGCTTACATTGAGCGAGAAGATGGATGTTATTAAATCTTCTGAGCGAGGAGAAGGACAGAGACTTATTGCAAGACGATTTTCTTGTAGTAAAACGCAAGTCCACAATATCATTGTTAACAAAGAAGAAATAAAGGAGCTTTGGAACAATAATGCAAATAAAAAACTAAAACGACTAACAAATCAGCAGTTTAAACTTATCAATGAGTGTGTTCTAGAGTGGTATGAAAACAAAGTGCTGCGAGGCTTTCCTATTAACGGAGAATTGTTGAAAGCATCAGCTAAGAAGATAGCTATTAGTCTAAGCAACAATGTGTTTAAAGCTAGTAATGGCTGGTTGGAGAAATTCCTCAAGAGAAACAATATTACTTTGAGGGTTTTATCAGGTGAATAAATTTAGGTGACAATAAATTAGTTGACATAATGTTTCAAGCTGAACAAAAGTTGACGAATATGATAGTTTTTGATAACAGTGAAGCCAAATCGAAGAGACAAACAACATTAGATGAGTTTTTATAATAAAATCTTCAATTTAAGTCTAGTTTTCTTTATAAAAATAAAATCCTCTTTAATAGGACCACCTCTAGTAAAGACCACTTTCGGTCCGGAACCAAGGGTGGTCCTATTAGAGAGGTTTCACTGTAGTAATTTGTGATTGGTCACTCATTGTGGGCAAGTATTTTTTTGTCAGTGTTCCGCATAAAAAAAATCATGTGAATGGTGTTCCACGCTTTTATATTAATTGAGAACCACTGTCGTAAGTAATATTAAATAATTTCTTTAAGTCGAGATTTTCAGAGGCAATGCGGGACTGAGGATTTGTCTGTTGAACTTGTGACAAATAAAAAACATCTGACAACTCTGGGTGCAGTCAATATTAAAATATTTTTCAATGTGAATAGTATTGTATAAATCGTGAAATAATTGAATTTCTTCATTATCTTTTCAATACAACATCAGCAATTTTCACCATTTCATCTATCATTCCAAGAAAGGTTTAAAAACCTCACGTTTGAATTAATGCATATCAACATATTTATTTTACCGGAAATATCCATATAAAAAGAAATGTATTGAAAAATACGATAGAATGTTCGTGTTTCAATTTGAAAGTATCAAGAAATAAGCAAGAATTACTATCAAAACTAGAGATTTGGAATACAAAATGAAACTGAATTGTAACACAAAAAACATAGAAATAAAGTAAATTGAAATTGTTTCGATAACTTTTATTAAGAAAAATTGTATTTTTTATTATCCGTTAATATTTGAATTCATAAGACATCGGAGGTTTGACCCGATCGATTCATCTAGCTCTTTGTGTGATTATAAGCCGTTAAAAATTATATTAATTCCATATGAATTTATTCCATTTTTTCTAATTATATTGCGTATTCGCCAGTTCTTTCTATTGAAATTTCCTTTAATACCGTTCTTACAAAACAACCACCCCTATTAAAGTTACTTCTTTTTGATTGTTTTCATAAGACTATTTTTCGTATTTTTCATTGATTGATTTCGTTCATTAAATTTCACCATTATTCTAACAAACATTCTTTGTTGCAACTTGCATGATTAAAAATACAATGTTAGATTCATTAAAAATTTTTGATCTCATAAGATTTGGAACTCTGTATATGCATATAATCTGTATATAATCTAAATTGCATGTTTAAAAAACAATTGATATAAAATAGTTAATAAATTTGAAAATTCAAAAAAAATCTTAACAGCTATTAGTTAATTATACAAATTTAAAAAACGACTACGGTTATTTAATATAAACTTACTGGTTTCACAGCATCCCCTGATAATTTATTATTAACTGGGTTTAAACTTTCAAATACTTTGGAATATCTTGATTGCTCATCATTTGAAATTGCCCAAATATTAGTCGGACTATAGTAGAGTTAACTGCAAGAAGTGGACTGTTAATACTCTAAAAAAGTTAAATTAATGATGTAAAATAATAATCTGAAATAGTAATTTATTACATTCGAGGACAGGTATTGAAACTTGTAAATTTGTAATTTTGGTTCAATTTTATTCTGAGCTAAAGAAACTAACTTGAGAGCAACGAAGAAGTCATATGTGTTTAAATATCCTTTACTGTTCGAGTCAGATAAATCCCAAATCTAATTTTGTAATAAATATTTATGCATAAATATTAATCATACTTCTGATAAAATAGACTCTTCTAAACCAGATGTTTTAAGAAATTCAGCAGCATTTTGTGCACTGACGTTACATTTGAGTCTGGTTTGCACTAAATTGTTAAATAAAAATAACATGTTTGTAAAAATAAAAATAAAAATACATCACTATTGTAACATCTTTCAAAAAAGATTACCATTCAATCCAAAATCTAAAATGTAAAAATTCTAACGTTGAAAATTTTCAATTAGTAAATTATCACCTCGTGAAATCTGCAATTTTCCTGTTGACATTATGTATGGAAAGTACATTATATGAAAAAATTTATAAAATTTAAAACAATCCAACGATTCAAATTTATTTAATTTTTTATTTTATTAAATGATTACAATGATTTTTTAAATAAAATATTCAATTTCAAAAATTAGCAATATAATAAGTAATAATAAATACATCTTAAAATGTAATATATGAAAACAAATCAAATCAAATTAAGATAATATATATATAATAATTATATATGTCAATGTAAAATATTTTGAGAATATTGTTCTAACCTGTTCTACTTGCATGTGTGACCATCAAACAACAAAATTTTTACTAGCCTATGAACAACATATAAAACAGAAGCAGCAATTTACTATTATTGTTGGGTTCTAAATAAAAAATTAACTTTCATTTCTATGGCCACAGTTTTAACCTTAACCTCAAAAGACTGGTGAGTTATTTGGTTGAGTCGACATTAAAACTATATCGTTGTCCTAGAAATGCCATAGACAAAAATCAAAAATGACGATAGTTAATATGAATACCATGGTGGCGTTACGTGTGTGTAGAATCTTTCAATTCTGGATGTTTACATCGCTATATCCACATCCACTAGAACGCGCATAATTATTTGAATCGGCACTAAAAGCCGTTGCAAGCGACTTTAGTCCTGTGATTTAGCGAATGGCTGCTTAAAAATGTGAGCTCTGTGGTAAAAATTGTTAATGACCAAACGAGTCTTTAAGTTCACATGCTACCGTGGTGGTAATGCGCCCCATGTTCTTTTGTCCTCTCATCGCGTTGTATTTTACGTGACCAGTTAGTCATTTCATTTACTTTGGACTTTTTTGTTAAAATATTCCACGAAAACAAGTTCAAAACAAGTTGATATGATAAAAAGCTTTCTGTCGAATCATCGGCGATTACGTTAACATATTATGTTGAGTTATTGGGTTCGTGACAATGTTTGTAAATTCAAACCTTTACTCTGACTCCAAAGCGTGTTTATTAATTCACAATTTAACACTCTCGAACACGATAAGTGTTAGGTTCGATGGGTAGTTACTCGAGCTAACACAGATAAAAGTGAATCCACTGGTATTA